>JBBPLX010000507.1:0-20697 GCA_038090015.1 Leccinellum albellum
TGCGCCAAGCATTGACAGACGATGGCACATTGGATATTGGCTCAGATGGCAAGACACGTTGGGCTTCCTTTGAGACCCTGCCGTCCAGACCGTGCAATCCAGAAAGTGGAACATTCAACCCATTCTGTGATATCATCAAGCATATTTTCGCTCATATACCCAATTGTCGAGTATCCCTCGATGCGAGTCTAAACAAAAAAACCCTCTCCGAATGCAACAACCTGACCCGCCCGGATGCATGCATCACACTTGGTCTTGTCACAGATATACATTGGTCCAACATCGTCGCTCCTTTGGAGTTCAAGAAGGCCTCAGGCAACCGTGCAGCAAATAACGTACGTTCTGCGCACTTCGGATACTTGTATTACACTTAACCAACTCTGATACGTTAGAACATGGTGAAAACTATATGCAGCCTGCACGAAACCATGCGCGAGGATCCGCTCCGGTGCTTTGCATTTGGATTCACCGTAGAGGACACGAAAATGAAAATTTGGTACTCTAATCGCGCATTTCTTGCCGCGTCGTCACCAATTGACATTATGGAGGTATAGCATTTAATTGTAATCTGTCGCTGTTTCGGTCCTGATGATGTCTAGGATGCTGACGATGTGGTGTCCCTGTTTCACTCCATTGGCAGCAAGGGAGACGATGAGCTTGGGTGGGATCATACAGCCAGTCGCATCAATCGCAAAGGCGACATTCAATATAAATTCAAGGTCAACGATCAGTTCTTCACCACGACACGCACATTGGCCAACCATGGCGCAGATTCCATTGTTGGACGCGGAGTTCGGGTTTACGAAGCAAAGGACGAGAACGGCAGTGTTGTAGTCATCAAGGACTCATGGCGGGAGAAAAGCCGAGAGAAGGAAGGGGCAATTTTGCAGCGGATCTTTGGCGACATACGGGAGGTATTAGGAGCTGAGGAGGCAGAAGAAGCTGAGAAGTATATTGTCAAGGTTCAAACATTCGAAGACGTCCCCGGGGGAAATGGTGTGACATTCAACCCAAGCACCAAGGAAGGTTTATCATGGATCACCATTGACCCTGCCATCATGTATTCTCTTGGCACGTCATCCACTCACTGGCAGTTGCCCAGTGAAGGACGCATACCACCAAACACCAGCTCCGGCTTCCAGGCCCATCGGGCTCTGGTGAAGGATGATGATGATATCCCTTGTAGGGTACACACTCGTGCTATCTTCGAGGAAGTGGGAACAACTCTCAAGAGTATTGATGATCTAGTTGGCAGTCTGGATTGTTTGTCTGGTGCTCAGAAGGGTGAGCAGATCTGTCAGATTACCTTTATGTGCAAATAATCATGGGATGAATAGCTCTAGGCTATCTGCACCAAGTTGGGTGGGTGCATCGTGATGTCAGTGTCAGCAACATACTGCAGATTGTGAAGGATAGTGGTTACATTGGGAAGCTGACAGATTTTGAATATGCTAAGAAAGTGAACACTTTGGGCTCACATGAGGTTCGAACAGTGAGTTGTTATTAACTGATAATACACCATATTTGCTTCTCACTACAAGTAGGGCACATTGGGTTCCATGGCTCTAGAGGTAGAAATTGGACATTATCTCTTTCTACCAGGATCAGCGCTTAAGCGCCCTCCATTTCAAATGAACCCCCTGCATGACCTCGAATCTCTATGGTGGTGCACCATATGGATTTTACTCTATCACACTGATGTGCATTCACCTGCTGAAAACCTGAGTGCCCAGCAAGTCTCCCTTTGGGAGGCATTCCCTAATCAACCTGCAATGGCATCTCACCAAAATTTCCTTCAGCTACCTGTTGATCGTGAAATAGCTAGGAACACCCTCTCCAAGACATATGCAGACAAGTGCAAACCCATCTTTGATCTGGCTTACATCCTCTGTCAAACCTATCAGGATCTGGAGAAAGATGATTCCATTCTCATACCCTTTAGTTATCCAACTGGAAAACTGGCAAATTTACATGCACAGGTGTCCAATGCTTATAGGCAAGTTATTGATGAGCTCAAGGGAAGTGGGGGTATAAAGCTTTACTCTTTGCTTGATTTGATCAGAGCAAAGCAAACAGCTCCAGAGGGTTCAGGTAGTAATCAGCCAGTCAAAAAGAAACTCAGGCTAGTATAGTGTAATAATGTGTATGATTGAAGCCTTCTCTCTTGTACTGTTATCAAAAGTAGTCTTTGTTACATGAAGCTCAAGCCATGCAGTTGCCAGTCATATTTCTTAGAAAAGGAGTATCCATCTATATGGTGAGACAGGGCAGGGGGAAGGAGGGCGTGTAAATATTTCTAGGTGCCTGTGCATGTACTAACCATAATGTTGCAATGTGTACTAGGTGCACAGTAGAAGACAAGGTGAGGAGGGGCGAGGCAGCAAATGCGAGGCACTGCCAAGGACAGTGGCAGGCGTGTTACCTGACTCACTGGCGAGGTGCTAGCGAATCTGGAAACACGCCTGCCACCATGACCGTCGCTGTGCGGGTCCAGAGCGCGGACCACGCGACAGTAGGAATAATGGGGATTGTGTTGCAATAGCGATGGTACCCTGGGTGAGCCCTGCGAGAAACCAGATTAACATGGATGTTGGGTACAAGATGAACAAACCTAGGAGCGCCGCTGTGTGCTGCCCTTTCTGGACATGTTTAGGCAAAAAAAACTGTAGCGGATATCCGGGCGGTAGACTGGACCCACAGTAAACGGACTAGTGAGATTCAAGTTTGGAATGGCGCAATCACAGGGCGTTTTTTCCGCATACTTCTGAAAAGTCGTCCTAAATCAAGTAAGAGCTGGAGCACTCGCGATCGCGGGATGAGCCTGAGCCGCCCGCATACGATAGAGATTGAGTTGGGGAGGAGGTAAGGATGGAGTTCCTGCCTGGTCATACCGATACGATCAGTGGATCGAGACAGTCCTCAGGGTACGTACCGATTGTGACCGCGAGTGCACGCATGTGTGGTGTCGGAGCGGACAGGGAGGTCGTGTCGACAGGTCTTCCATAAGTTGCAACAGTGTGCGTGGAAAATGATGGTTCACGACTCTATCAGCCATCGAAAGAGATCGAGGTGATGACGTGGGGCGACTCTTAGTAGAACAAGAGCGCGCGGCTCGTCCTCGACTGAGCAAGGTGGGGAAGACGAGGGTGTGAGTAAGCAACTCAGACTTGCGGAGGTTCCGCTCGCCTTCCGGATTGGGATCCCCTTTGGATGAATGTCATCATCGTATGGACACACGTATCTGACGTCCTACGGATGGACGGGTTCGGGGACTGGCCTTCGCAAGGGCGCCATCGACAAACCCCTCGCAATTCCACCAAAGAAAAATATCAGCGGTCTAGGCAAAGACCGCGACGAGGCTTTTCCCTTCTGGGACCAGTGCGTACCTCTACTTGAAATGCTCGACGTCGTGCCATGACATGCCCAGCTTGTTCACCGTAGCGTCCAAGGCGATCACTATCAAACTATCCAGCGACGATGAGGATACCGATGACGAGTCCAAAATGCCCCACGAGGGGGGTCTTGATACTGACGCTAACGTCTCCTCCTCTGATCCCCTCCGCCGCACCACAACCGGCATCTTCTCCAATCGCCCACCCGCCTCGGGCACACCCGCCACCACGTCTGGCAGCACCACCCCGGATCCTGCCGCCCACCCGCCATCGTCGCTCTTGGTCATCGCCAAGAGAGAGGCCGCCAAGCGCGGTCTATACGCACGCTTTTTCAAAGGGCCCGTGTTAGGTCCGGATGACGACGGTCCCTCGGCATCTCCATCTCCATCTCCGTCTCCGTCCCTGTCGTCTGGATCTAGATTTAAATTGATTTTTGAGTCCAAGTCCAAGTCAGTCTCCGCTTTTATGCCCGAAGTAGCCGAACGTGTCAGCGATCGTGACGAGGTCGGAGAAGCCAAGAAGAGCAAGAAACGGAAATCGAAAGACGATGGTGAGGAGACCAGGGAGCAGCGGAGAGAGCGGAAAAGGTTGAAGAGGGAACGCAAGGCTGTGAGAGTTGCTAAGCGAGCAGAGAAAGCGTTAAAGAAGAGGGAGAGGGAGAAGGATCCACCGGACGGTGGAGATCAGAAAGATCGAAATCGACGAGACGAGGGAATAGGATCCAATGGAAATGGGTCGAAAAAGGCTCGTAAACATGCTCGGAAATACCTGCCGGGGTCGGGGGATCATCTGGACCCAGAAAAGCGCACACGAAGAACGCTTGCGCCGACTAGTGGACAGCAGGAAACTTCACATGAACCACATGGAAGTGATGTTGTCCCCACGTCCAAAAAGAAGAGAAAACGGAAGGATACCTCATCCTAGATACTTCTGGTGTCGTTGTTGGATACAAGCCGTAAGTTGAACGACGACTTATGAGGATTCATTATTCTACATGGTCCTGAAGAGTGACTGAACAAAAACAAGGTTTGCTACGTATCATAGAGCGAAACAACTGCGATGGGGAATGTGCGATGATTGTGAAATCAGAAATGGTGGTGGGCATGGCATGTGTCAAACAATACTATTAGTCTCATCCACGGGCGCCCCTCCAAGCACTCTGCATTGCGATACGGCGAGCCTGTGTTGATCGGTAGTGTCAGCGTCAGAATGCTCGATAGCAACATGGGGTCAGATACCTGATCTAGAGATATCGAATCCTCCCGCAATTCGACCTTCTGTCTCCCATTGGTATCATCGTCCTCCTCGTCATCGGCATCGAAAGCTGCCCTTCCACCTGAATTCCTGATGCCTCCAAATGCAGCCTTGCCACCCGCCAGCGAGAATGGCGTCGAAGCGACCGCAGTTCCAAACACGCTGGCATTTGCTGGCGCTCCAAAGGCCGCAAAGTCAGTGACAACCTTTCGTGGTGGAGAAGCAGAGGCGACGGGCGAGGTGCTCGGAGTAACCGTCGGCTTAGTCGGTGTCGTCCGTGAGGGAAGATGAGGGGCATAAGAATATGAATACGAGCTTCGGTTGGCCGCTTGCCGTGCGAGCAAATATTTGTCTGTGAACCGCGTCCCGTAAACCTAACGAAGCGTATCAGTGTACCGACACCCGTCCAACAGATTAGGGAAGGTTTCACTTACTCGCTTGAGCTGGGGTCTGGCCTCTGCCAACGTCGGAGCGTGCATAAACACGGAGACGTTGTGCGTCGCCTCTGGAGATTCCTTGTAGATACTTTCGATCACTACCTTCTTCGTGCTCTCGTTCCTGAGCAGCAGTTTCTCATGTAGTTCACGGGCCACATCATCCACACTCTCGTTGTTACCGAGTATCCGGTGCGCAACCGCTTGCCCTACTTCGCGCACGAGTCTCTCCATATCAAGGTTCTCGAGCACGCTTCCAACGATCGCATGCGCGAGGAGATCTGCGGTGGTTAAGGGGAGCATGAGACCCGAGGTGATGGTCGTGATCGCTTGGTAGAAATCGGTCGCATACTGTGCGTGTCAGGGCTTTGGGTCAGAGTCGAAGGGCAGAGGGCAAGAGAGTATGCATACAGAATATCCACTAAGCGCTGGCTCACAGGCGACGAAGAACTAAAAGAAAGGTAGTCAGTGAGATGGACCGAACGAGGAGGAATAGCAGCCTCGCCAGCGTTATGCCACGGCTCGCCATGACGCGGGCAACCTGCAGTGGATCGTTCCCATCGGGTGAACCCTCGTCAAAGCCTGAGTGATGCGCGTGAGCTCCGACCTGGTGGCAACCTGTGCAATTTGGACCCACCATCACCATACTCGCCAATCCCATGAGGGGGTGCATCAGCGATAAGGACTACCATCTTGCTCGCATGATCCCTCCACTCCATGTTCAACACCTCCGCCAGGGCAGCCGTGACGGCTTCGGGCCCATCGCCGCCGCCCGAAGCATAGAGGCCTGAGAGATCCCTGTGAACCTTGCTGATGTCCGAAGAGAATCCAAAATTCTTGACAATGTATGTATGGTCCTGTGGTGGGTGGTCACGGAATGCCACGAGGCCTACACGCAGATCTTCTGGGGATTGGAGGCGGCCAGACTCGAAGATGTGAGCGCAAATTTCTTCAATGTTTTTCGTCGCGCTGGAGATATAAGAGCCTTGACTGCCTGTACAATCCTGCACAAATACGAGGTCGCTGGGTCGTCGCAAGGGCAGAACAGTCAATATTCCCCTGAATACCTCGGACGGAGGAGACGCACAGCATCTTGCGCCCGTCGTCATAGTGCTGCAACTGAGGCGGGGGCGCTTGTTGAGTGTTAGCGTCGAATTCCATGTCCAGGTCCATGTTGTGTGTGTTGAGGTAGTCGTCGTGCGTAGAGATGAGTCGCAGGCGGTCGCGCTTGGGCGTTGTGCGTTTTGTACCTGCACCAGGCGGCGACCTCAAGGCAATCGCGGATCTCCCTGTCGGACATCGGATCTCATGAATGCTAGGTCTATAGGGTAAAATGTAAAATAAAAAGTATATCGATCAAGGATCCCTTCTACCGATCAACCATGTAGCCCAAGGTGACGTCCATCCAGGCAGAACAGGTCCGCCCGGCCTCAGCCAGCTGCGATACAGCATTACCAACCCTGCGCTGACCCCACCCAACAACGCTGTAATCGTTGCATACATCCGGAGCCGCTCAGATGCCGTCAGTGCTCGATCTGGCCCTCCAGGTATTGCCGTATGACTAAATTGCAGGTCATATGACTGCTCCCAACCTATCAAAGGCGACCACACGCACGGATTCATCGCGATGCTGCACATCACGTGGAAGACGTCTGCTGTTTGCCCCGTTTGAATGCTTACCGCAACAGGAACTTGAAGACCTAACCGGCGGCAGTATACGTCAGGTTGGACCTCGTGCCGCTTGTCATCGTGTTTAATATTGCCCAAGAAGCATTTAAAACTACTCACCTGCTGCGCAAGGTCAAGGTCGGATTTCGTGGCCACGAACAGCGTGGGTATGTGGTCTAGGTTATATTGTTGCTTTAAAATGCGTGTCAGACCACAGACGAATACCGGCGTGTGTCCCATACCCGCAGATTACTAATGTACGAGAATGAATTAGTATCGCTCGAGTCGTGGACATAAACGATTAGATCAGCGAGGTCCCTCTTCTTCGATGACCGTAAGGTTTCATCTTCGTATTTTGAACCAAATTCTTGTAGCTGCAAAGATATGGTCATCCCCCCATCAGGTCACATGAAATCAAGCTTACCACGAGGTACTTTTCGGAGCCGTCGATATCCACGGCATTGACTACACTAAACACTTTGCTTGTCGGTTCATAAGCTTCCTTAAATGGTTTGCCAACAAAAGCGCGTAGTAACGACGTCTTCCCCGATCCGGCTGCACCGCAGACATAGCACAAGAACACGTTTCGCGTGACTTTGCCCTTCTTACGGTCGGCTTTTCGTGGCCGAGTGGTAAGGAGAGCACTCGTGCGTTGTTCGTCTGGGTATCCGAGGTAGGCAAGATATGCCAGGGTGGTCTTGTGATCGAGCAGCGTGGTCATGCTAGGAAGATTACGTTGGACAGCGCACTCGATAATTCCTGCATGCATACCTCCACTGAGCCAACCATCCCTGCAGAGTAACAGCGCCAGTATCGTCCACAAGAGTGGTGTCAGGAAACTTTTGGCTCGCCCAGGGGTTTCCTGGAGAAGTACTGAATAGCTCGTCAAGTTCTGCAGTCTTTAGTGCGCCATCTTGATCCTGCAGACGATGATCAGCAGAACCTTGACGTTAACGTTGGCTGATGACGTGCCTTGTCAAACGTTTCAAAGATATCAGTGAAAAATCGGTACCCTTTGGGACTCAGTTCAACAGAGCACTCATGCAGAACATCGAATCTAATTGATCCGTCAAAACAACGTAAACCCAGACCTCACGTGTCGGACTGACTTTGGAAGGAGAAACGACTCAGTAAGCTTCAGGTCTTCACCATATCCGAACTTTCGAAGCACAGTCCAAGTGGTCTCAAGGCGCCCGCGTTGTATGAAGATGGTGTGCAGGTACAGAAATCCGGCCTCAGTTAGACCATTGTCCCGAACACCACCTTCGGCGTGTTCGCGCACCATGTCTTTGATGCCTTCTAGCTCCTGCAGTTGTAAAGGTGCATCGAAGCATTTACGCTAGAATAGAACGAAGCTACTGTGTATGACCAATGGTCTGAAAGGAAGTGGAACCGACCTGGAACTCGTTCAACTCCGTAGGATCCAGAATCCCATCCTTGTTTGTATCGCAGAGCTTGAATATCCGTTTCAAGGCGTTAATACATGCAGGTTTGAGGACCTAAGAAAGCCGAGGATCAGAAAATCTAACATTCGGGAAGGCGTTATGACATACGTGTTCTCGCGAGTCATACAGGGGAGCGGTAGGGTGAAGCACAGCTTTTTGTGCAAAGTAGAATACTTCAGAAACGTTTAGAGGCATCTTTGCCGAACACTCCACGCAAGTCTCGACCTCCTGGGAAAATGTCTATGTCAAGCTCAAGAGGAAGAAAGGGGGCTTGCCTTGAACTCGTTCATAATAGGTACGATCTCGTCCTCGAGAGCTTCATTCGTCACCTCTCCGCCGCGTAGATCGATCTTGTTTCCAACGAGTATGACAGGCACCTAAGGCAGTATAAGGAGAGCTTTGTGAAGGAAAGACGGGGACAGACATTGACACCCAGTTGGCGAAAATGAGGGAGCCAAAATGTAGGTATACGGTCGAAAGAGTTTGGGTTGTCGATGGCGTACACAACACATATGACGTGTGCCTTGCGTATCTCTGATTCAAGGTGGTGTCTGTCCTGTGGGCCGGCTTTGCGGGAGGTGGGGAAGGGAAATGGCGGGAAGGTGGATGCACCTACCACCGGAATCAACGATATAAGTGGTCACGTTCTCTGGGGTAACTTCTGGTGGTATCGTTACCTCGGGGATGACGTGCTGAACCTGGAACGAAGTGAGCAGGAGAGCGGGGAGCGGGTGAGAAGGAAGACGTGCGTGTGGGACGAAGGCTTCCTTTATGAGAGACGTAATGATGGTACTCTTCCCTACGCCGTCTATTTGGATGGTCAGCGGACGGTCAGAACATGACGAGGACGCGCTCACCGTCGCCGACGAGGAGAATTCGGACATCACGTCTCATGGCTTGAACTTGAAGCTCGACTTTGTATTATGTCAGCACAAATGTTGAACGCAGATGTGCTCATGCTCATCATCGAGCACCTCGACGCCGAAGACCTTGCAAGTCTAGCATCCACCTGCAGGCTCTGTAATCATATCGTATGTACAGAAACAGATCCAAGTTACATTTCTCATCTTTTTTAGCCAGGTACACGACTTTGGTTGGTCCATATTTCTTAGAAACAACCCTGAGAGACATTCCCTCACCCTCCGCTGCTCGCGCTCCCGGTGGTCTACTTTTGCACAGGTCCGCTATGACGCTCTCGCGGACAGGGCTTGGCTGCGTGCCAGCTTCATCGCACGTCCTCTCTCCCGTCCCTGGCACGGAAATTTGCAACCCGCCATTGCCCTCTCTGCTTCCACGTTACTAGTCGCCGCTGGCCGTATACTTTACTCCTACTCCGTACAAGAAGACACCTCCGATGGATCCCCATCTCGCATCGTCTTCGAGCGCTCACATACCTTTACTTTAGGTCCCGCTACAATCCAGCCTGACATCACTAGTGTAGCATTTCTCCCCGACCACAGTCAAGATCGTATAGCATTTCTCGGTTTTGAGAATGGCACCGTCGAGCAAGTTTGTCTGCCTCCCCCCCACCGATTCCGTGACCGACAACGCATCGAGATCGAACGCACATCACATAATGTTTTCCACCATCACGGTGCAAACGTCATACAGAGCATATCATGTGCATCACGTACCCTCCTATCCCTCTCCCAATGGGGTTCAGTCTTCCTCACTAGCCTCATGTCCAGTTCTCCATGCTCCGCTTCCATCAACTTGGGCACAAGGAGCTGGACAAGTTACCTCTGTATGTCGTCCTCCTCTCCATACGCCATATTCGGCACTACGTCCCCTGCACCTCTGTCCCTTTACCATATATCTCCGGATGGTTTCTCCTCCACTCCTTCTATCACTCTCCAGTCTCCCAGGAACCGCCCCTCGGCCGTGTATGGTGTCACATCCGGCCCACGCTCCTCGCCCCTCGGTCCTTCCGAACAAATCATCGTCTCGGGTTGGTACGACGGCCTAGTCCACATATACGACCTCCGTATTTCCTACCATTCACAAAATATGACCTCCGGTTCTGCCTCGCCACCAGCACTCCTTCCCGTCCTTACCTTGAAGGATCCTTGGTTGCCTGAACCTATATATTCCATCTCTTGCGGTGGAGGCAACGCCAGTTTCGTTGCTGCCGGAATGGCCCGACACGGCGTTATCGCCTTCTGGGACGTTCGTCAACCATCGCAAGGCTGGAGCGTGCATGCTCCAGGGAATGACTCATCGCCTGTATATTCGATCGTCCTCGAGAGCTCGAGACTCTTTGGAGCGACTCAAAGTCGGCCATTCGTCTACGATTTTGGTCCAGGGGTGACAACGGACACGTATCCCCCAATCGCTCACATCGGTCCGAACGCTTTCGCTGGTAGAAGGGGGATCACAGAGGATAGACTCAAACTCGAGATGAATGGAATCGGGTATCACGTTGCAAAATATTCCCATCGTCGGGCGCGCGTCTTTTAATTATGGGAGGCCTCCGCATGAATTAGAGCACCATACAATTCGCCACGTGGATCATTCTCGCAATAATCGTACAGCCATGCTCATTCTGAAACATCTACGTTAGCGTGCTGGTCAGGCCAGTGTGTTTTTCCTGGTGCTCGTAAACTAGCTATTTCCCTCCAGTGTTAATGGAAATGTCCTGCATGTGGTGCATGCAAAGTAGGAATGACTCGTGACTCGCCCCCCAACGTTCCGAGCGCAGGCATTGGGCCTCGGATGGGTCCCTGGCCACCAGGTTGCCTTAGTCTGTCGTTGATAAATGCAAATCGCTTCTGTAATCGGTCATGTGCATGAACCCATCAGAGTGTACGGTTGCGGGACTTGCCTTGCCATTCTTCATCTCGACCTTGACGCCCCTTTCTTCCAAGTGTATCGAGTAGTGTCTGAAAACCATATAACTAAATCCTTCGAGGACTTTATCGTCATATGCCGCGTTCCGCCATTGCTTCTGCAGAATATACCCAACCTCCGGAACCCGTCTTCGGTCTTCCTCAGGGAGCTCGTGTAGATCAATCTGGTAATTGCATAGCGGCAGGGGACACCACCATCGACCGTCTACGTCTGGCAGGAGGGCCGGCAGCTGCAGCTGCCACGGTATGTGATCCACTACTTCGTCTTCTTCGTGATGATGTTCCTCGTCGCTCTCCTCCGCATCCGAGGGCTCCGAGAAATCCGACGCATATACTACACCGCCAGGCACATCCCCCTCACTTCCAGAACTCGATGAAACGCTCGCTTTCCTGTAGTGGGGTGGCCTGGTCAGCGCAATCTCGAGTTTGCGGGTTAGAACCTTCTTGGTCTTGCCGATCACCGGTTGTTCCCTGGCCAGTCTGTCCGCGAATTCGTCCTTGCTCTCAGGCTCTACGTCTTCCTCAGACGATCCTTCCTCGGACGACCCCACTGCTTTCTGTCCCGCAGGCCAACCCCACGTCACACCCCGCCTCGCAGCCTCCTTCCTTTCCTTCTTCACCCTCTTTGCAAACTCCTTCCAGGACGAGATATCGAAGAGATGCTTCCTCTTCACCTCGTTGTGCGTGATAAGCCAATCAGCTTGTGCAGCGAATAAACCGAGTATCTCGCTCGCGTGAGGCTTGAGAAGGTGACGCGATATCACCGTTCTTCCCGTCTCGTCCACGTCCGAGTCGTCCTCGCTGAAGATGAGCCGACGATGCTTGTCTTCGGGCAGACACGCATACCCAGCGAGGTATTTTTCGACGAACCATATCGGCGTTCGCTTCGACGGGGGAACGTACAGAAATTGTTTGCTGATCTTCTCCATGAGCGCCACGAGTCGCCATCGCCAGAAGAAGTTCTCAGAGAGCGAGTAAGTTTCGACGTCCATGGTGGCCACCTGGTACGTACGGCCGCTACATTAGTAGAGACCACAACGTTTGTCAGAATAAATAATACACGATCGTGAACTATGCGACTCACTGGGCTTTCGAGCTCCACAAGAGACCGTTTGGCGCAAGGGAAGCTGAAATGCCAATGCATGGTTAGTCTCAACATCGGGGTAGCCCGACAGCAACGACGTACGCACACTGCATAAAGGTCGCCGGCATGTTCTTCTCGCCCTGAATCAGCACCGTCAGTTTCGTCTCGTCCTCCTTTCGCCACGTAGAGTCGCGGGATTTGGTGAGGAGCCCGCCGTGGAAGAGACCTTCCAACGTGAGCTGTGGCGGCTGCCGTTCCCCCTCTCGCAACGCGCGTTCTTGGGCGCGCAAGTTGAGCTCAGTCTCGACGGTCTTGAGCCCGAAATCGGACAGCCATTCGGGATTAGTGATTTTGAGAATGCCACGGAAGCGAAACGTGCGGTCATCCTGGCCATCCAAGGGGCGCTCGGACTCGTCGAGGCTGTAGAGGCGGGTCGTCAGAACCAGACAGCCAGCCGACAGTCGTGGCCATACCCGACGAGATGACCGTCGTGCTCGAGGATGAACGAGTACAAGACGAGTTGAGTTCCGCCTTTCATCTGACATGTTGTCTCGTGCAAGATGTTGTGGTCGCGATACGGCCCTAAAGGCTGCTGCAAAAGTTCTTCAAGGATCTTGCGATGGATCATCATGCCGATAGTCTGTGGTGTTTGGTCTCAGCGCAACGCTGAATTGAGGGCCGATGGAATCAGGCCAGTTCGGTGAAAGAGAACTCGTCCTGACAGACGTCGGACATTACTAGGAGGGTAATGTCCCAGAAGATTAGTCACATCTTATCGACTTTCGATAGTATGTGGAGCCGAGGTTGATTACTGTGTAACTACTTCCGCACAGGTGTACAAGACAGAAACAAGTGTAACAGCAAATGATATATCAAAGTATGCAATGGGCCGATGTTTAATGAGATATCGATGGGGAGTAACATGCTTCAAGGAATTAGGTAGATTCGAAGAGTCGATAGAAAACAAGGAAGAGACAAACCGAGATTATCTCATAATCAGGACAACAACCAGACAGAAGTCAGAAATGAAATATCGGACAGCCCTAGGATCATTGAGCACATTAGAAGGGCAGATAGTGATGTCCCAGAAGGTTAAGCAGCTGTGGGCTGTTGCGCCTGCGAACGTGTTGCCCAATTAAAGAGGTGACGCATGTCACTTGTTGGCGGAGTATCAGCCGGCTGCTTGGGTTCAACAAGCAGACTACATCACGATCGCAGTCAGTGGAGCTACGTTTCAGAGTTCAGCTTGGGACGGACCTCCTCCTGTATAGGTCTTGAAGATCGCCGTGGTCTTTAGAGTTCTCGAAAGCAACGTTCAGGTACTCTTGGACTTCCGGGATCTTCTTCAGATTGTAAGGTACTTGGAAGCGTTGCATATCTATCAATGAGATTTCAATAACTCTACACAATCAAACGAGGTGACAAATGGATGACCTTGAACAATGCGAGCCAGCTTATGGTATTTGTTGAAATTCAGTAGTTTTTTGCCAGGGACCAACGGTGAATCTCGGTACGAAGGATTGCCCTCTCGACAGAACGTTACGTCTGTCAAATAGAGTCCTGGTGACACGACGCAGTGAGCATTTGGTACTCTTGTAAGAGGCTAACCTTACCCAAAAAAGGCACGGCGGGTGGGGCAGTATTCCGAAGTTTACTGCGATACTCGTGGTAGTTGCGACTATAATCTGCCAATCGTCGCAACGCCTCCAACTGCATCTTGTTCTTCTGTGGAACGCCCTGAGACCTCTTCGTAAGTATATAATCAACATTTTGAGTGCTCGACTCACAAGCCATGTCTGATGCAAGCGAGATATAGTCGAGGAGTCGAGAGCTGCGAGGATCGAACGGGGAGTGCTAAAGTTGTGCAAAGATGTACAGCGCTATGTCTGCGGCTCAGTCCAATCAGAACGAACTTCAACGAGACGCTTACATCTGCAACCTTGATGAAAAACTTGACCAGTGACATCCTCTTTTTCGTATCATGCTCATTCAAGATGTTCTCAGCCACCCAGCCCGTGATTACAGTGCTTAGGGAGGAGACAGCTCTAACGTTGAGAGGCGACTTCGCACCCTCCTGTCCCGTTTCCAGTATTTCCTCGGGTTGGATTGCACAATAGAGATCACATTCCATGATGGTCAACTGTCTTGCAAGTTCCAAAGCATCAAATTCGGTAATGGTGACAGAGTCGAAATTCTTGTTCCGCAAGTTCGATAATAGTGCCTTGGTCATCATAGGTCGAGGGATCTCGGAAGCAGAGAAGGACGGTGGATTGATGGACATCCCTGGGTCGCGAGCTCGCTCGCTCTTGGGGCTTATCAAGTTGATGTTCGCATCCCGTCGTATGACGATGAGATCAAGAATGCGTTGGGACGGTCCGGGGAAGTACTGCTGGAGCGCCTCGCGAGTGAAGGATTCCAAGTGTCGGAGAGCCACATCATCTACACCAGTCCGCCAGTACATCTCCAACCAAGTCTTGACAAAATTGGACACGCGAAGACGGATAGGAATACCCTTGTACTGTTGCCACCGAAGGATATCCTCCTCCGAAAAACTAGAGGGAGGCATGACATTGTAACGATGAATCAAGGCTTGGACAAGTTCTAACGGGTTTGAGAACAACCGGAACGTCAAGAAGAACACTGCGGAGAAAGCTGGATCCACAATGCTATCGTGGGGTATCATCTTCTCAACGAGCACTTCCAAGGATGCAGCGACAAGGTGACCGTCAGCATTGTAAATAACATCTTCAGCCGAGTGGTCGTGACCTAGAGCGTCACGTTTAACGTTGAGAGTAACAGATGATGCGCTGCCTTGCACGAGCTGCTCCTCAAAGGCATCCATGGTCTCATTGTCGCCTTGAACGTCTACAGAATCGACTTCGGTCGGCTCTAGACAAGATGAAGACACGACGTCTGATACAACCGGGTCAGCTTTCAAGTACACCGAAGTGTCTTGTTCCTCCTCCAGGGAGGTAGGTGCGGTATCCTGCGACCCCTCAGATGATTTCGAGTGACCAGTGAGAACGGATGAATCCGAAGACGTCTCCTTGATCTGCGACAGCGTATTTGGGGCATGACTCGTTGGCGTTTGGCCCTGAACGGTGACATCCTCGTCGATGCTGCTTCGAAACGACTGGTGTAAGGAAGATCCGCTCCGCTGGCTTCGCGAAAATGTCTCTGATGAAAATGTTGCAGCATTCGAGTGTGACCTCACCGGGACTTGGATGACAAACTGTTGTTCGGCCGAGGTTCGACTCAGACATATCTTGACCGCGGAAACGCAATCGGCACCAGCTTTGCAGGCAGCGGTAGCCGAACGAATCAACGATGCTTTTTCTGCTTCCTCCGTAACATCCGGCGAGAGGGGCACCATGAGAAGTCGAACCGACTCCGCAAGCGAGCTTGTCACGTTGTATAGTCCCTCCTTCGCTGCCCTGAGATTCCCTATTTTATGTTTGGAAATCTCCGGATGCCGCATGACCGCTTCGACAATGGTAAGGAGTTTGCAAACCATTTCAACGACCTCGCGCACGAGTTCATACATATGGCCTGTACTGGAAGCATGAGACGAACGGGAATGGGAATGTGCGTGTCCGATAAAGGCAGCGATGGTGGAGAGGTATTGATCATGGGTGTGCTTGAGTGCTTCCATAACTTCGGCAGAAGTCGAAGGTCCCGAAGGGAAGGAAGGTAGGATGTGAGGCCTGGGTGACTCTGCGGAAGAGAACGAGGAAGACGAAGAGGTACTGCTTATCGATAACATGGCCTGTTTGTGGCGGCTAGTAGCGTCATGGATGAGATATTGTTCTTTCTTTACACGGGAAGCGATGGATCGGTGAGGCAGCGACGGAGCAACAGAAGAGTTTGAATCTCGATATAATGGTGCTCTCCGTTGAGATCGGAGGTCGCCGAGGCTTTTTGCACGAAAAGCTATCCTGGAACCCAGTATTTCATGCTCTTGCAACAAGGGATCTTTGGGACTGGAGAGATGGATGGCTTCTTCTGATGGTATTTGCAGTCTCGTTATCGAGTCAAGGGAAGTGCGATCGAGATGTAAATGAGATGATGCGACGGTGTCGGTAGGTGAGGACTGTCCCTTCTCTGGGAGTTCAATGCCACATTGAACTGCGACTGCTAAAAATCGCCGAACTTGGGAAAACACTTGACCACCGAGCTTGAGCATGCTCTCGATCTCTGCATCTCGGGCGTCCTCGTCGCATGCCTCCTCTGAGGCTCTCCTCGCCTGTGATACCAAAGAAGCGAGAACGGATAGGATCTGTTTTCGTTCGAGGGCGAGAGTGGGAAAGCGCCTAAGCAACGGCGCCTCGCGGGGCAGGCACTCTATGGAAGAGAGAATGAAGCGGACGCAAGAAATGATGCATGCGGTGGATGGCTGAAAGTGAGATATGCGATTAGACCTAACCGCACTTTGCAAGAGGGATAAGCTCTGCAATAAATTAACCATTAGAGGGGGGCAATATGAGGCGATATCAGGGCCAAGAGCCTCGGTGACCAGAGGACGATGATCCTTGCGAGATGAGCCGCGGGAGGGTGTAGTAGCCCATGATGCAGCCGATACGGCTGACATTGTGTGTGCATGGCGGGAGTGTTGGCGAGGCTGTGATGCAAATTAACAGAAGGCGACTGAAATAAACGAACGAGACTCACGGTGGGGCGAAGCTGTTCCTCAGTCAGAGAGATGACGCGTTCGTCTGCACTGACATAGTTGCTCGGAAACCAACCTCTCTGACCATGCAGTTCTCCGTCCCACCAGCCACTGGGGTCACGATTGAATACACGAATGACCTGTCCAGCGCGAAAGGAGAGACACGTCGCGTTTTGTTGTTGAGGGACGAAATCGTGGAGAGCGAGTACATACTCGGGCACAGAGGAGTGGACCCGAATTGTTTCATCCGGCGAAGGGCTATGTGGGCTGGAGCTGGAGTGTACAACAGGCAGTGGGAGAGGGAGTGAGTCGGAGGATGCAGAGGCAGAGGAAGAAGGACAGGGGGAGACGACAGAGATGGATGAAGTGGTAGACGCGGTGGATCCACTGCGAGCACGGGCGGCATTTGATGAAGTTTGAGTTGAGTGTACATCTGTGTTGAGACGGAGACGAAGAGGGACCATATGTGAGGGGGGTAAGAAATACAATACAAGATGAAGTTCAACGTCGTCGTGAGTTTGTCGTGATCGTTGAACATATGTCACCGGTCATTCCATTCAAATAACACGCCAAAACAATACATATATCCACCTCGCACCGTACCAGATCAACACAACAGCCAAGAATACACCGACTATCCCTGCACCAATATACCCGTAGTTGTCGTTCGCCTGCAATGCTCAGCACATCAAATCACCATCACACCACTATCCACTTACCTCTGCCCACGCCCTCCACCACTTCCCGGCCAATCCACCGCCATCAGGAGCCGAAGCCGCCGCCTCGCACTTGCCGCAATATTGTCCAATCAATCCCATGATCTCTATCAGCGAGATACTGCATCGCGAGATCAGTTGCGCCTTTGATCGCATCTTCATTCGCTCACCTAAACGCAAGCAAGATGCTCATCATCGTAAGAACGATGCTCAGTTGCGACAATGTGCTTCGTGTGACCAGCATCTCCCTTGCTCCGCTCCTATTACCATCCTGTCTTGTATCGTCTGCTATCTGGCACTCTGCTTCGATTGCATTGCCAGTCTGGCTAACCCGCGCGACGACTGCTTCGACTGCTTCCTTGTCTTCGCAACGAACATCCACGGATCGTGCTTCCCCGCCTCCGGACCCAGAACTGCTTCGCTCGAAAATCCTCCACGAATGGTGGCCGAATCCAGTGTACGAATACAGCATCAGTATAGAATCGAGCGAATCCACCAAAGCCATCCCTGTCGTAAATAATACCTGTGCGGTCGTGAATCACGTTGATCAAGGGACATACTGCGATAATGTCTCACAGGCAGTATGATCACTTCCGAGGGGGGTATACGCGTGTGGTTCTCGCCGCCCTTGGCTAGTGCAGAGATAGCAAGCAACGCAATCGAAGATGCCGTATCAAAACCTCCATATCACGGAAATCATTCTCTTTCCATTCACGAAATCACAAGGCTCACCCAAGCCAAACAGAACACCGACAGGGTACATCTACAGACAATTTGACTCATCAGGTACCCCATGACACGTCGACTCCATACAGACGTACCTTCCAGGGGCGATTCACAAAGTTGACCAACGGTCCAAGTAGTCGCATCATCAGCATGCCCTGCTTCGGTGCAACCTCGGCATCTGTCTCCCCCTGCTCTGAATCCAGCTTACGTTTCGCCTGTTCGTCCGATGATGAGTGCGTACATCAAATATATGTTTGGGTGATTGACATACCTGACGACGACGGTGACGCAGTATCTTGTACAGAATGATCGAATTAGCGAGACCCACGATGAATAGGAAAGATCCACTGATCGCCGTCCCTACAAGAGGTTATGAAAATAGCGTGTGGGGCGGCTAATACGCACCGACTATCGACCCAACGTTACCGACACCGCTTAGTTTGTCGTAAATGCTCGTGCTAATCACTAGAGCCACATTCTACCGGCCGGCGTGTCGAAATGGGATTCGATAAGAACCAGGATCAAAGAACATACCACCACAATCACTATCGTGCTGTGTCCGAGAGAAAAAAACAGCCCGCACGTTATTGCAAGTCGTCCGTGATTGATGAGCGTTCGTGTGGCATTGTCAATCGCACTGGGCCCGAGTATCAGTACTGCTTCAAGTCACTATCACGGTGATGAACAAATCAAGGTAGATCAAGATGGAATGCGACAACATACGAAACTAGGGTCATCTATCAAATGACCTGATGTGGTCCGCGTCGAGAGCTGTGAGCAACTGGTTCGGCGACTAGAGTCACGAGAACGATTAACAAGCTAGTCCTTACCGTGCCTCAGCCCAATCGTCTGCAAGGAGGGGGGTAAGCCCTGCGCTCTGTACAGAATTAGATTTCCTCTTTACCCAGGCGAGAACAGCGAGTGCTGTGATTGCGTGCGAGCGCGCTGCGATAGCCAAGCAGATACCGTTTGCAGCGACTCCTAGCGAGATCAGGAGAAGTGACCGTCCGAAAAGAGTGAGCGACCATGGTCTACCGACGAAAAATTTACGGGCAGCCCCAAGTATCTTGATCATAATGGTCTATCGATAGATAAGTCAGTCTCGAAACATTTGATTTTCATGTTGCTGGTTCCGAGATTCGGCGTTACTAACACGACCTTGCTTGGCTCGAAGCTCATCCCACCAAGAATTCGTTGGAGAGGGCATTCGACTCAGACGACTCAGAAGAAAATCTTCCGATGTGACCAGTAGTGAAATAAACGAGGTTTCGGTATACCACTTTCCAGGATTTCGGAACTCAGCAGCCGTGCACTGGAGTCCGATGCTCGATACAGTGTCCTAGATCTAATGGGTTTGTATGCTCTTCCAAATTTCTTGATTGCGAACGGGTTGCTATGTGCATGGACTATCTACTCGATCAGTCCAGCCGTATACTAGCTTACTTTCGTGATCCCAAACACAGGAAACACCAGATGCAGTGAAGGATCAATAGACGACATCTTCGTGATGTCGATGTCGATGTGTGTGTTGTATTTTTACTTTCCCTTCGATTAAAGACTCGTGATGTGCAGCACCGCCTTGTGATGTCGCGACAGACAAGAATGAGGCAATGAAATGAAGGAGCTTCATCGTGGAGTCTGGGAATGCAAAGGGGTTGATTATGAGGCGGGTGTGTAGCATGGATGTCTGCTCGTGACCGCGAATGGGTCCGGCCTGCCTGGTGAGGGTTGGGTCGAAGGTGCCTGAGAAGAAAATCCAAAGCAGAAAAACTCGGTTCGAGTGGGAGCAAGTACCGCAGAATGTAGCTCAGATCGCTCTTGGTTAGATTCAGCCAGTGTATGTTAGTCACGCTAATGTCGTACAGACTGATCTGTGCATGTGTATGTAGTGGCTCGAGAAGTTGAGGATTGGAAGACGAGTGCGAGCTTGTGTATGCGGAGGAGAGATAGAAAAGAAGATACGACATGGTGCATCGGTCCGTAACGCATAACACCTGGCTTGACCGTCAATGAAATCAAGTTGGCATGATATGTAGTATTTTGGGTAATAGCTTGTGAAAGCCAAGTGGGGATGACTCTTGTGTACATAGATGCGGTTCAGCAGGGTGAACATCCAGTACAAGATCGATGAGAGATCTTCTGCAAGATCCACCAGTACGACCCTAGCATCGACGTGTCAGACAAGCTGCTAGTATGGAGCGTTGCCCTTCCACGGACCACTGGGATAAATACTGAAGTCCTAAAAAAAATCGTCATATACACGTTAGCTTTCCAACAACCTTTCGAAACCACACTGACCGCGCCCATATCACGCGAAACTGTCTCACCATATTCTCCGCGCATTCCCGACACCTCGGAAGACATTCTCCTGGGTCGCCCGAGTCGAATGATGCCCTCCGACGAATTCCGGGCGAGCGTCATCCAACGTTTCAACGTTGATAGTTAGTAAGGAGTTTCACTACGCTT
>JBBPLX010000508.1:0-20664 GCA_038090015.1 Leccinellum albellum
CTCCCCCACAAGTATATTTCAGGTCGCTTTTCTACAGGTTACAGGGCCACCATCGGCGCTGATTTCATTTCCAAGACATTATCACATCCTACTAGACTAGATGAAGTAGTCACTCTTCAGATTTGGGTAAATATCCTTCGTTTATTTGATCCCTTTGTCAAGCTGATCCAAGGTCAAACGTAGGACACCGCAGGGCAAGAGCGATTCTCTAGCTTATCCACGGCGTTCTTTCGCGGTGCAGACGCTGCTCTGCTCATGTTTGACGTGAACCAACCTGGGACCCTCACCTCCCTCAAGAAGTGGTGGGAAGAGTTTTGTGAACGGGCCCCCGTATGCGAAGACGACCTGGAGGACTACTGCTGTGTCGTCGTTGGAAACAAGACAGATCTTGTCAGTTCAAATGCTATCGGTTCAACATCGATAGTCACTGAAACTCAAGCGTCCCGTTTCCTTGACGACCTCGTCCCTCCATCGTCCCCTCGTCCGCCCTCGCCACGCGAAGAAGTGTCCATCGCTATCGAACAGGCCATCTTGGAAGAGCCAACCTCTAATCACGATAGGACTGTCGTTGATATCTCCTCGTCGTTTCCATACTCGCGGTCGCAATCTATTGATATCAACCATTATGTTCGTAGGCACTCAAAGCATTCCTCATGGAACAGTGCCAACATCAACAATGGTACACTGACATCCACTCACACCGGTACTACGTCTTTCCATACACCTTCCTCATCTCTATTCGATGTCTACGAATCTGCTCGTTCGTCCCCCCTCCCTCCTTCTGTATCATCGCGGCTGTCGTCCCCTGTCGGGAGGCAAAGACGCGCATCTTCGTTGTCCACTACTTCGTCCTCTTCTACTCGCACAATTACGCCAAGTCTGTTCACCCGCAGGTACGAACAAGCAACTGCGGCCGTGTTGCCTTGTCATCCTTTTCCCCCAGAGAGAGGTCCCAAGTTGTTCTTTACCTCCGCAAAGACAGGGGAAGGGGTTAACGATGTGTTCGAGTATATTGCTCGGCGCGTCGTCATGCGATGGGAATACGAGGAACTTATCGATGCGAGGACACTGCATGTGCAAGAGCCTTCTGAAACTATCCGGCTGGGCTTATCGAGAGGGGAATCGAGCAAGCCGCTTACGGGATCCTGCTGTTGACCTAGAACTGACCTTTCGTTTATTATTAATATGTATCTGTGTCGTTTGATTTTCTACGGGTACCCGATGTCTAATAGATTACCCAGACAGGTCTGGGACACCTGACCGGCAAGTTGATGACTTGGACATCATGACGCAAGCCTGTCCGATTGACTGGACCAAGCCGGGTGCGAGCGCAATCGGTACAAGGTTTCATATATTCCATCGGATAAAGTACATAGAGGACAACACGTCATAAACTACCGGACATTTCTTCGGATAATGGCGTCATGTCATCCTTTGGATTCTTCGATTAGTTGATCTTGGTCATCAACTTCTCCCGTTTGCCCACGACGTCACTGATGCTGCGGAACCCACACAGGCCCATCGTAACATGCAGGTCGGCAATCGTCTGCATCAGAATCTGTTCTACACCTGCCTCTCCGGCGATTGCCAGTCCATACATGATCGGCCGACCAACTAAAACAATGCCACTAGTGAACACCGGGTCACATATTCAGCCAGCAAGACGTACGGAGCACAGCTTGGGCACCGAGCGCCAGTGCCTTGAGAATATCGCTTCCAGTTCGGATGCCCGAGTCAAAAAGGACTGTGAATTTCCCTGCACTTTGCGCTTCGCGAACCTTGGACGACTGCATTACAATATCCAGCGCGTCGAGCGCGCTGATGGACCCATCGACTTGGCGGCCGCCTGACTAGGGTTCAGTTCCGAGTGCAAGAGAGGTATCAGGACAGCATTTACCATGGTTAGAAACGACGATGCCGTCAATTCCATGGTCAATGGCTTCTTCGGCATCCTACAAAGAATTGGTTCATCTCCGCCGTGAATGGAGGTGATTGACTCTCCCACCTCTTGTGCGAGAATACCCTTCAACACAATTGGACCATCCCAGTGGTCCCGGATGAACTGGATCTCATCCCAGGTTCTAAAGATGCCTGAGCCAAGCTCTCGCGCCCACTTAGGTCCTAAAAACATGGCTTGTTGTGCAGCTGGATCACCCTCGGCGGCCCTTCTTCTGATGTCTTCCTGTACATATGGAAATGGCAGACGCTCATGGCGTGCTTCCAATCCAAAACGAGCCATGAACGTCGGATCTGAAGTGCCTTGCTGTATGGAAAAACCGTGTCCAACTGGGTTATACGCATTACCGTGGTCGTGTGCACGCCATCCAAGGACCATTGCGTCCACTGTGATCACCAACGCCGTGTACCCGCTTGCCTTGGCACGCTTGAGAAGCGACTGTGTAAGCTCGACCGAGTGTGCCCTGAATCCGGCGGAGGGTTAGCCTTTGTTATGATAGAGAGCAACGTTCAAGGGGACATACTTACCAATAGAGCTGGAACCAGCGATGTCCGTTAGGACCTTGGGCTTCCGCGATCTCTTCCATGGACCGAGATGCGGCGGTGCTGACAATCAGGGGTACGCCGACCTTGCTTGCTGCACGAGCAGTCCCGAGCTCGGCATCGCTGTGCATTAGACTGTGACTACTGACTGGACCAACGAAAACAGGCGTAGGGTGGGTAACACCAAAGATCGTGGTCTTGTCGAGAATAAGCTTATCAGTATCGTCCGACCAATACTTCGAGTGTCGCACCTCAAGGTTACGTTCCCCTGCGTCAATAAGCACACGGGGAATGAGCTTCCACCTATCGAGTGCTCTCCTATTTTCGGCATACGTGCTACAAGTTCCTGCACTTTGCAGCACGTACAAGAAATTGGCTGGAAAGGCAACAAATCAAACATTATAATCATTGACTTTGTTTCATTGTTAATTCATTTCAAAAGGGACCACTGACATGGATTGTCTTTGAGTACTTCCCGAGCCTTATCTTCGATCTCCTGGATATCGACAGTACCCAAAACGGGTGGTTTGCCGGAGCCATAAATGTCATAAAGCCATGCTACCCATTTGCTGAGCGGTGGTGCGACCATGTTCACAGACATCCCTGATTACGACTCAGTCGCTTGAGTGGTATTGCTGGATTAAGTAGAAGCGAGGTTGAGCGCCAAAAGTCAGCGCAGTGTGGCACGTGTCCCAACGAGTTCTTGTATTAATGATATATTGATGCCGTTTCGGCCAACGGCGAGTCCAACGAGACGAGAAGGCTGGTGTGGGCCCAGGTCTAGTCTGCAGAATTCAAATGCGATGGGTCAACGAAAGTGTGGAAGATATCCCGCCCGAATGAGTCACCATTCTGGTAGAATAACATAGCATATTTAAAGCATCGATCGGCGGGCCGGTGTTCGCATGTAAGAATGTTCCATGCAGGTCAGCGAGTGAGGAAATGGGACACATGATGTCCCAGATGAATCTTAAGGTCCCCCCATGGGAACGCCGGAGGACTGAGAATCGAGGACAGCCCGCCAGCCTTGAGCAGTCGTGTCCGGGGTGAACGTTTCTGGAGCAGAGGCTGGCGGCGTGATCCTGGGAGCCTAGTAACTTAAGACGGCGCAGCCAAGTTAGAGCTCGAATCAAAAGTCCCGTCACAATATATACACTCCAAGAAGCCAGAGTAGTCCTTTACAACACTACGACAAGGAACTCATCTCCCCCGGATACCCACAAGAATATGAAACAGAGCACTTGACAGAAGGCAGAAAAAAGCATAACCAACCGCGTTATTTCTTTATCATTCGTAGGCTGGCTTCCCCGATATAAAACAGTGGCCAACCCGCCCGCCTCCAGAGGGAGCTTCCTCGTGGAATGAAACCACTCTCGGCCTGCAGCGCGACAATGATCCACACCGCAAAGATCGTCAGACTGATCGCCCCCTCGATATAGTGAATGAGCGTCTCTCCACCAGAAGGATTGATCTCGATGACGTTCATGGCAAACACATTCTATGGTCATCATATGAAGAAACGAAGATGATCTGCAAAAGAAGCCACTTACAGCCAAGAAATTGGCAGGAAGGAAAATCATGGTCAGATAGGCTATCTAAATCTAGGATCAGTGTTTTCCGGCCAACAGGAAAGGCGGGCACATACTTGTTTCATCGCGGCCGAGTCTCGAACTGTTGCAGATGTCAGTTCTTTCATATACTTGCTGTCATCAATGTTGACGGTGGCGAATGCCTACAAAGGGACAATCGACCGGGAGCAATGATTCAAATAATTTAAATCGTACCAGATCTATAACGTTCTTCAATCGCATCACTTGCATCAACCTCTGACTTTCCAACCTCTCAATTTCCGAGATGAGATACTCGGTCTCTCTCAGCAGAATATGCTTTGATTCTGCCCGTTGGTCTTCAGACACAGAATGATGCTGCATAGCAGGATTTTCAGTGTCTCGCACAAACTGAACGGATTTCCGGAAGTCTTCAAGTAGGGTTCGATAGTAGAGCAAGTGCGCTTGCAGAATGTGCAACGCCCGCGTTTCTCTGATTTTCTCGCTATCGAGAACCAGTTGTTCCTATGCAAACAATAAATATGGCACGCTATTGCGGTCATCGAACACGATGCTCACCAGGTGATTGATATGAGCGAAAAGAATCTCGAAAACTTCATCCCATGCATACATGGCATACCACAAAAAGCATAGAAATAAGCACGTAGGATCCTCCGACCTCTCGAAAATTTTCGACCAGTAAACACTCTGGCCGGTTCGGTTGATAAGCGAGTGAAGCTGGTGTGCGGTTTCCCCGCGGAACGGCGGATGGTAGGATATAATGGTGCTAGATTGCACAGCACGGACCATATGGACGCTAACCAGGTCTTGAAGAATATACTTGTCGCCTGGAAAAGGTGTAGATATCATAGATAATATCTAACCAGAGTCGGTCGAATGAATACATACAAGATTCTAAATAGAGTGGCGATTGAGTATCAATGACCTGGGTATCTGAAACACAGATCAAGCCTATGGTATAGACAGGATTTTTACAAGTATGCATACCCTCTGGTGATGACACCGATGACTTTCGCTGCACGCGTAATGAAACTGAGTCTGCAGCCGACCTGTTTACTGCACGAATGAACGGAAGAACGACAGTGATGTCTGTAATTTTTGAACCTCGAAGGAGAACGAGAATAAGAACGGGGGAGTGCTTACGGTCACTGTGTTCTACTGAATTCTCTTGGTATCTTGAGGGTATCCAATTAGTCGAAGACGAGAAGAAAAAAGGCTCGATAGTATATCTGTCCGGTGTTTGATTCCGCTTTGCCTGATTGCATGGAAACCACACACGTACTTCGTCCCCAACATTTGCAAAACTTCCTTTGTCATATTCTTGACGAAGAGGACTCGCACGCGAATATCTTCATCCCTCTCCAGCGGCCATCATTTCGTTGATGTCCATGAAGCAAGGACCGAGTACTCACTGGACTTTTAAGCAACTCCCAAAACGCATCCTGACTTGGTCTATCATTGATCGTAACCCTTTTGGGGCCAGCGTGACCAAATTTTCCACTATTGCACACGTCAACTTTGAGGACATTGCTTTCTCCAACAGGGCATGCTGTCAACATATCACAGCGTTTCACTTGACTCTCTGTCCAGTTTGGGAATGAACTTTGTGGGTACCCCTGCCAGGATGTAGGCCGGCTTGAGAGTGGATTAACCACGGGAATATCTTCGTCAAAGTCCATCCACGGCCATGGTCCGGAAGGAGCTGCGTGCCGGTAGCTGTAATTCCAGACATCATAAAGTGGTCAGGTATCAGGAAAAATGAACTAGGTTGTGGCTCGGAACTATCATCGTTTGAAGACTTACATTGGGGTAGGTGTTCTGTCCAGCAGACCGAATTGTTGTTGAACACTGGCATTCTGCGTATCACGCTCTCTAATTCCTTCCGTTGAAGTGCTGCATACAAGGGTATCCATGGGTATAGAGAGGTGTTCCGGCATGGCTCTAACTGTGTGGCTAGAAAGAGTACAAGCGCTAAACGCACAACATTCGGTATCTCATCGGTGTCAAGTGAGAGCGCCCAGGACAAATATTTACAACCACCCATATGTTACGAAGTTGTACGTAACTTACAAGTTAGACTCGGTTCGTTTATGATATGGTTGCTTGCTTTAATATATCATGAACTGCAAAGGCGAATTCGGCATCGACCCCTCATAAGCTCGGACCTGCTCTGACCCCGAGCTGCTTGGATTGGATGGTTGTTGACTGAGAAGTTAATCTGGGGAACGGCTACTTTCTCTACTCGAGCTCGAACTATCTAGCAGCTATTAGATACAAATAGTAACAGTGAGGTTATACAATTGGAACTTCGACTGGCAAACTTAGAAGAGTACTTAGGAACGACTGTCTTCCTACCGAAAAGTCTGCCCACAGGAGATTAAAGTCACAGGCGAGGATCTACCAAGGGGGCTGACGTGCACAGGATACAACTCGGCAGCTCCATGATCTCCCTGTCTCTCAAGTAACTAGGCTCCGGATGATCGCTGCCCGGTACATGTTGCGCTTCATGAATTCGACGACAATGCATGCGAGCATTGACTCGGAGTGAGTTGACTCCCTTTGAAATATCACGACAAGCTGTGGTCCGAAAACAAGGTCAGGTATTAGTATCTGTACAGGAGTGCCTCTCGATCGGAATGCTCACAGGATTTGGGCTCCCAGATTTTACTTGCCAAAGCTGCAGTATTTGGTGGTTAACTACGCGTCCGGTGACCACGTTCGAAACAAAGTAATAGGACTCACTTATACGAGGGGGATAGATCAATGATTATCAGTAATCAAGATAACACACCAGCCCTGAGATAGAGGAAGGTAGAAAAATAACGGTAACCGAAGACAGCCTGATGAGACATAAAATATCTTAGGTGCAGTGTTTACAAACTGAGCCATCGGCTACAGTTGAGATCTCTAGCTAGAACAACTTACCCGGCACAACTATTGCAGTGAGGCTGACAGGGCCTTGACGATATCGGTGTATTTACGGACACGGATTAGAATCGTGCAAATATCTCCGATATCATGTTGCAAGAGCTGATCAATATCTCTTGAGGTTGTGAGTCCAGTCCCAACTTGAAGAGGGGAACATGCCCATCGATTTTCAGTTCATGATTGAGATATCGCCGAGTACCTCCGCTGTCAGGGACTTTGATGACAGGCTCTGACACTACTAAGAGGCTAGCGTATCCGAGTTCATACACAGCTTTGTTAGTAACTGCGCTGAAAATTTCGCAGCACTAAAGGGCGCCGAAGCAGTGTCAGTACGCTTACAATTGAAGTGGATATCGTAACAGAGGTACTTTGCTGCGTAGCGTTGGATTCCAATCACAGCCCGCCGGGGGCCACTCAAAGTTCACTGCCACAGGGTGGTTGAACAAGCGTGTGATAATTTCCGGTCACGAGGGTCACATAAATTATTTATGTTCGGAATAGAATGTTCTGCAAGCTTGACACATTTTTCGTTTTCCATCAGAAACGTTCCAAACTCCACGGATCTCAGAAAGGGCGGGTATAATATACGCATTGGTGCATCCTCCATCACTCCACTTGTTTTGGGACTTTCGGTGACTGCCGCTCTACCGTCTGTCACAGTCCTTTATACCCAGGCTCTTTCTAGGTATCCTCTCTCAGTTTATGTTTCAGGAGCCTATCCGCTATGACCTCTGGATATGCCATCGCGACACTGGTGCTATTCATTGTTTCCATCTTCTTCGTGATATACCCAGTCTCGATACCCACTCCTCGCCCCTTACCTCGAATACCAATCAACCTCACAACTGCACCCATTCTCGCTATCGCGTTACTCTGGGCAGCTCAATGCCTCGATCCAGCAGTCATTCGCAACGGCATCGTGGGCACAGAAGGTATCAAGCCTTACAACATCCTGATCCTATTCTTCTCTCTTGCTTACATGGCTATCACTCTCGACATCACTGGCATACTCCGAGCTGCAGCGTTTTGGGTCAGTAATAAGGGCGGTTATAATGGATGGAGGCTCTATCTTTATTTCTATATCATGCTCACTCTTCTCTCTATTCTCCTCGGCAATGATCCCGTCATCCTCTCTGGAACCGCGTTTTTGGTCTATTACACGCAAGTCGCAAAGCTCAACCCGTGGGCATGGGTCATGGCTGAGTTTGCTGCGGCCAACACCGCCAGCATGGTTCTCTTCGTAGGAAATCCCACCAATGTATGTCTCCCCCTCGTATTTTATTCCATGTTCACATATTCTAATTCACGACTTCATATAAGGTTGTCATCTGTGAAGGTTTCAATGTCAATAACGCCGCCTTTACAGCGTACACCATCCTCCCCTTCCTTGGTTGTAATATCTTTTGCTTTGTTGCCCTAGCATTCCAATTCCGTAATCAAGTTCCGCGAAAATTAACCCGCGTCGCTTATCAGGACCCCCGGAAAGCCCTTCTGGATCCCATTGGAGCCTGTTTTGGTAGCTTCATGCTCGGCGCAACGCTTATCCTCTGTCTCATCGTCAGCTTTTTCGGGATTGATGTCTGGATGATTAGTCTGCCTTTCGCCGTTGGCAAACTTCTATTTGATCTGGGCCGCGACTACTATCGCTACTGGCGCGGTATGCAGCCTTTGGGCCGTGGACTACCAGAGGATCAGGCTGAGGAGCTTAGTGAAGGATCCCCGGCTGAGCAGCAGCAAGTCATAGGAGACAGTTCCTCGAGTCGTCCCTCACATAGTGATCTAGAACAATCACAGTCTCTTCCAACCGACGAAACTGCTGTCGGGTCAGGATCTCAAATACCCAAGATAGATACCAAAACGGGGCCGCAAGTTCCTGAAGAGGACATCAAGATGCCGTATGTTTTTAGGTGGTATCGGTCATACCTGGATCATCTGTACCAGCAACTAGACAAACGATTCCCAGTATTCATGACCGCGCTACCACGGTTACCCTTTGCCCTCGTGCCCTTCGCATTCTCTCAGTTTATCCTTATCGAAGCACTCAATCACCAGGGATGGGTAGGGGTATTTGCTGGCTGGCTCATTCGAGCATCAGGAAGCCAAGTACAGCCTACCATTTGGTTGATCGGAGTCCTTGGAGTCATCCTGTGTAACCTCTCGGGTACCAACATTGGCGCCACTATTCTTCTCACTAAAGTTGTACGTGCGGCCGCTCTTCCATACGAAGCCAATCGTGCCGCTGCCATTGCGCTCGCAGTGGCATCGAACGTTGGAGCTGTCAGCTTCACATTTGCAGCCTCGCTCGCGGGTCTTCTCTGGAGAGCCATTTTGGGGCAAAAGGATATCCATGTGAAGCAGAGGGATTTCGCCTTTTGGAATCTTTTGCCGATCTTGGTCATGACAACTGTAGGGCTTGGGATCGTGTCCGCAGAGATGGCTGTTCTGTTTCACCAATGAACACATACCTCCTACCCGGTTACCCCTCCGACTCTTTGTGAGTATCCCTTGCAATCTGCCTATGCCGCCTCTACTTTCCCGTCTATGCATTATTTGGAACATCTGATTCACCACAACTAGACCTGTATCGGTACGCCTTTTTAATTTTGTCATCAACATCTCTCGAATCATTATAATACAACATGTGTATGAGATACCATAGATTTAGTTCAAGGGACCCACGAGGCTCGAACGACGCCATCCTGTGACATACATACAAAGTGATCAAATGTTGATAGTCGACTACTTGGAATTGAGTTGGCGCTAACCCCGAATCCCATGGAGATTTAACTTTCATCATACGCGAGGACGAAGTTATTCATTACAATATATATAATATAGTCGCAGTACACTGGGAAAGATAAATATGCATCCTCTGATTCCTTCCTGTATACCAGCCAATAAGTTTCTCTGGTGCGAGTGAAAGGTAGATCAAGGTGACGAAGGGTCTGTGTCTCGTACCTCGGGAGTGGCGACCGAGTAGGCTATGCAACGCGTGAGGACCTCAGGGTGAAGACATTACGAGGTACCCGTGATCGAAAATTCGAACGGCGAGGGGTGTGGTGGCCGATGGAAACATGTGTTGATAGTGTGGAAAGAATGAGAGTCCCGTGGTCCACCACCACCCACGTTTCAATGCTCGTGAGTAGACTTCTTTTTTCTTTTTTTGCCGATCGATGAGTCGGAGCTGGCGCAATCATCGATGTCGGCCATAGGGTGATGGATTGAGAATACAGGGTGGTGGGTTTATGCGATCACCGCGCATGACTACTCCGCACACGTTTTCTTATTCCTTCGAACACGGGCCGCTGCACGGGGTAGCTGTGTATATATAATGAAAGCGGGCCGGTACTGGAGAGACATCCCCCGTTGGATACGAATTTAAAGAATGACTTGTGGAGTCCGCTGAAAATGAAACACCATAATAAACCCTGACATAAACGACATACCTCTGAGGCAGTCGCAGAAACCTTGCCGACGTCAGGAAAGTGAAACCCACATTAGATGAATCCGCAGCCATGCAGCCGACAAGCAGACGCGGCGCAGCGATCGATCCTTTGTTGACCAGGTAATTAGGGTCGTCGCGTGCGACCCGCAGTGCATCAAGTGGGTCCTCGTTGACTATGCTGTGATCAACCTATTATTCACTTGATGCGGCACGCTGGCAGGCAATCGCAAAAGTGGTATTTGTCATCCAATCGATGCATGAGGTTGTTGGCAGCCCAGTGCCACTGGATTCCCAAAATTGCGCGTATTCGCAAAGAAACCAGGTAGGACGCAAGTAAAAGTACTGTCGAAAAGTTCTATATGTAGATGATGCAGATGAGAAGGCTTCCAACGAAATGGTTCCCATACCTGTCAAGCCACAGCCAGCTGTTGGCAGTGTGGTGTGTGACCCAAGAGTAGATGGGCCACTCGTGAAGCGGAACCTACGAAGTGCAGCACCCTGCCTAATATTAATGGAGAAGAGGTTGCGGACGGAGCAGCGTATGACAGATGAGTTGAGGAAACTTGCACTGCGGCTAACTCACCCCTAATAGTATGAACTTCGAGCACGATCGTCGGGCATGCTCACTTTTGCGGTCGGGCTTTTTTAGTCTGGTTACCGTGAATACATAATTAAATAGGTTTGCGGGTAATATTGCTTGTGGGCTTTTCAAAGTTTTATGGATTAAAAAATTAGTGGCGCACTTGCGCCAAGTTCCCAACTCCAGGGACGTGGACGCAGACCGATACAGTAACATACGAATGAAGCGCCATTGTCCCATACCCCAAAAGGGATCAACATAAACGGCATCATATACATTGAGCCGGTCGTGTGTACCAGGTTCCCTCTTCCCTGAGCATCTATATTTATCCCCTTGTTGACTCGTCATCTGCCATGATGTCATGACCTTTCCTTTTGCTCTCTCGCGCATGATCTTTCTCAGTAAGTTCACCTGAATTCTGATCTGTTCCTTCGCCGACAATTTCAACCTCACTTTTATCATGAACACCATCTCCACCATCCTTTCCGCGGTCGCTCTTGACTAAGAATCCTCCACAGGAGGTGTATGTCGTGATAAGTACCTGCCATGCGCCTTTGGTGACCTCAACGCATTGGCCATCATCGGCTGGTAAACAATCCATTCTCCTCGCACGCCTGGCAGCCCAGCCGCGGTGTAGTCTTTGCCACCAGGGCGTGAATCTGAACGAGGAAATCAGCAACTTCCGAAACTTGGGCCTCTGGCTTCTCCGGGCTACTTGATCTCGGTAAGAGTCTATTCACTCCGTGACTCGTGACTCGTGATGCTGATGCCCCCGTCTAGCTCTGGCCATATCGCTGATGGTCCATGGCGTGGGCTGGTGAATCGTGTCTTCCGCCTAAGCAATTATCGGTACCATCATCACATAGATCGACAGGTTTCCTAGTAACGCTAAAGTGGCGTGATCACAAAGGCGCCCAGCGTATGAATTTGACAGTGACAGGAAATATCTGCTTTCTCCAGTAACCTGAAAGACATCCTCCGGACCACCTACCGGATCAGCTGTTAGCTGGCCCTTCAAGCATGCAACGCGGCGGATGAAGCGGTGCTTCCTGGTATGACAGAAATGTCCTCTGCCGTGACGATGTAGTCACAGGACGCGAGCTTGGAGACCGAACTAAATACAATAGAGACGCCGAATGAGGACCGACTGGTTATCGATCGGCTTTATGCTCGGGACACCTGGCACACCAAAGTGGGCATCCCGCCCACGGCTGATTATTGCATTTTTGCGACCTAGCTCCCGTCAAGATACCCTCTCTTCGTTCACGCGAGGAATATACGGGCATCCATCTGGTTCACCTACACAAGACCGAGCGCAAGACTGAGCGCAACCTCCTTGCGCTCCTTGTATGGAACACTATCGGGACAGCTGACCGCTCTGGACTAGTCCCCGATAGCTGATCAGGTTGCTGTCGCCGCCGCCTAAAGGGTCGCCACGATGGATGACGTTGTTTACGACGAGTACGGCGATGCGGTATGTGTGCACGATGCAGTATATGTGGGAGGAAACTCTGCAAGGGCTCCCGACGAGCGTCTCGGTGATGGTTTATGGGAGAGTTTGGAGAGCGTGTCGATGACGAGCAGCGTGGGGGCTTGAAGGGCGGATATTCTTGCACGCGACATCGATGTATGGCGGTAGGAAAGTGAAGAGGACACGGACAAGCCCGGGTATCGTGGGCACCTGGATGGTCTGTATGCCCGAAGGGACACATAAAGAGGGAGAGAGGAGAGGATGTACGTCCAGGATCTATTGTAATCACGTCGTTTGTAGACGGTGATATAACATGCGGAGCCCAATAGGCCACAGGTCGCAGAGGAACTGTACGAGGAGAGAGATCCGGAAGGGGAGTTGAATGTTTCCGGCAGTGCTACTAGACGAGACGCTTCAGTTTTTTTTTTTCCACAACAGAGGATGGAACGATGACAATGCATCTCACCGATGACCTCCCACACCATGGCAGTCATGATCCTTCCCCGAAGATGACGTCGGGTTCGGAGTCACCTGTTGTAAAAGGGTCATTGTCACCCGACGGGAGTGTTTGGATGCGAAGGACATGATCACATGACTGTGAACACACAGCAAGTTTGCGGGAACGCGCCCTGTTATGCTATCATAGGAGGACTCGAAATAGTAGGAAAACAGTTCAAACATTCAGTACCATTGGCTGATCAGCGTTAGCTTCCACGTAGAAATCGCTATATATTGCAGAGATTTTGGCTGTCAGAGAAGGTGCATGATTAAGAAATGATTTTCATCATAGACCTCCGGGGTTTCGCTTTCGGTAGAGACCGCGCGGAGACCAGTCGTCCTGACTCGTCCATGGCAAGGTCACATACAACCATCTTCTTATCATCCCACCTCCCATCATCCCACCTTATCAAACCACACCTCCGCCCGATCTCGTACCATCTCGTACGTGCGTGCCCGCTCTGTGAACTCGCCCACCAGTCCACTTAGCCCAAATCCAACCACCTCCCCGTCTTCCATGACAAATTCAGCCAGCCCTTCTGTCGTACCGACTTCCCTGGTTTCAAACGGTGTCCCGTCCTTGCCGTATCCGTTCGGGTACAGGGTCGTGAAGTAGAGATCAAACAAGGCTCCACGCCTGGCACGCATGCGAATGTGCGAAGACCATATGCGAGGCCATCCTGCAAGCAAATCCCCGAAAGCGTTTGAGCTGCCTTGTATGCCATCGACGACGGTAAAATTGGATCGAACGTTAGTGCAGTATGAAGATGCGCTAGAGGGTGCACACAATGTAAACGATCCATAACCAGGATTGGCGTACATCCCAGCGAGGGCATCCAAAGATAATGTAGAGTTCTTTATGTCAGAACTTGGCTCTGTCATCATGACGTTGGCGGAGGCAGAACTAGATCATGGGGTCAGTCAGGTAAAAAAAAAACACCAAGAAAAGCACAAACCTGGTTGGTGTCAATGGACTAGTAGTCAAGTGCAACGCCGAATCGAGGATGCGGTTCCAAATTTGCGCCAAAGGCTTATCTTTGCTTTCACCATTTGCAAATATAGTCACACCGATCTCATCACTTGGAAGGAAAGAGACAAGGGTAGATAGCCCAGGAAGGGCGCCAGAGTGGTAGACAACCTGGGAAGGCATCAGCAACCGGACATGAGAGACCAAGTTGTCCAACTCTCACGTCGTGCCCACGGTATGAACTACGGAACCAACCCATGCCATATCCAACAATCGAGTGCTCCGCATCCGATGGGTGGCGGGTAGAAACGGAGTAAGTGTACGACGCATTCTGGTACACAGATGGCGGGATGACTATTCGATCGCCGTGAACACCTTTACCAATCCACGTCGAGATCCATTTGGCCTGCATCGTGCGTTTGCGTGAGCGGAACACCACGCGTATATTGAAGCAAGCGTCCAAGGACCAACCATATCCACGGCATTCGTTATGACCCCTCCTGGACCGGCCATCGAATCAGCCATTTCTTCGGTAAAGCACTCGGGCACCCTACGGCCCTCCTTCGTCCACCCTTGAGTGAACTTGCCAGTTGCCTTGGCTTTGGTGGGGGAAAACGTCGAAGACGTCATCCCCAGCGGCGCAAAGATGCGTTCTTCCACAAACGATGTGTACGATCGGCCGGAGTACGTCTCAATGACGTGAGCAGTTACCATATACATCTGATGTGAATGAGCGTGTGTGGAGATGCGGCTAGACATAGCCCCGTACGATGTTGTTGTATGACCAGTGCTCTCGGAGCTCGAACGCTGGTCGTAAATATCTCAATCGCCTGATCATTTCCTCTGGGGTATCCGATGGTCCGTACGAAGCGTCATGCCTGGCGGTGGTCACATGAGCAAGGTTATCACGATGCAAGGATACAAGCTCACCGCGGCACACCAGAGACGTGAGAGAGGATATCCCGCAAATTGGCTCTTTCTGATGCCCACTCGTCCATCAGCTGCCAGTCTGGCAATACATCCTTGAGTCGCGTGTGCCAGGTCAACTCGGTCACGCCGAACGGGAGCGCAGTGACGTTATTGCCGTTTGCAAAGTCGTCGATAAGGAGACCAAGCGCGGTCGCACAAAACGCCTTGGATACGGACGCCATGTGAAACAGTGTCTGGAATACGAGATCCGGGACGTCAGCCAACGAGCGTCTGCTCATCTAGTCAAAGACCGCACGTACGTCTGGAGTCACTTCATCCCGATCCTCTGTTCGATATCCCCACGTGCGAAACTCGGGTTCGCCATGCTTTGGGATGACAGCGACGGACAGTCCGGTGATGTTTTCGAGCGCCAACGTCTTCTCGATAAACGTCGATAGCTGCGGAGTGATAACGTTGCCTTGGTTCAAGTGTATGGCAGGTTTGGCATGTGAGAGTATGAAGGGGATCTGGGGTAGTCGCAAGGCAGACGACACGAGCGACCAGGCCACCAACCCGACGCTGACAGCAAGGAAGAGCGCCATGATGATAGCTCTAAGACACACCGCCCAATCAGCGTGTCAAATAGCCAATTGGGTGGAAAATAGAAAACCATGGCGCAAAAATAAGTACCACGAATAGATTCCACCACTGCTAAAACAGTCTCAGACAGTGGGCTTCTTTTGCAGGTTGCAGTCCATCCAAAACGTTGCAGCAGTTTTCATATCACTAGGCCATCACGTCCCAAATACACATACAGGCGGACTCTGAACCTTGGCCTGCCGGAGTTGCCGAGAGTCCGCAGAAATCACTACTAGGGGCATCCGCAGTTCAAACAGGCAGTTCAAAAACCGTTACGGTTTTTATTTTAGGTATAGCTTGGTTTGAATGTCCATTTAGGTATATTGATTCCTTATATATTCATGTATCACGGCAGGCAGAGGTGAGGGGTTGAGTATGTTCAGATCCACGATTATCTACCATATTGGTGTTATCTAAATGCTATGATAGTACCAAGCGAGCATTTAGTAATCAATCTCTATTGCCCACTGTGACCGCTCTTGTACCATTCGCATATAAAGTCTTACCCCTGTCCACGACTGAACGACAAACCGAAAGATACTCGGCAAGAAGTGTTGGATCGCTCCGCACTTTGTTTTTGATGTAGGAAATGAGCCTATGGTAAGTCTTGAAATTGGTCGTGTGGCTGTCCTGTTTCTGGAAAGTACCGTCTTCGTGCTCCTCAAGCGCAAGCGCAATGCATGCGCCCGCTAATGCCACCACGGGGTCAAGATTTTCCGGATCGAGCATCTCGCCAGCCTCCAGATCGAAGAAAACAGTGTCAACGATCATGTCGAGAAGGACGGGTGCCTGGAGTATATGAACCACTCTTGCGCCGAGAGGGTTCTCGTCGTTGGGCGGTTCATCTACAACAAGATCAAGGTAGTGGAAATTGAAACCAGCGAGGAGTTGCGGTATGCAGGTCCGCTTATGCTCAACTTCTTCCTGATGGTTCCCGCCACTCGCAGTGATAGGGAGACGTAGCTGATATGCGGTCTGTACCACCGCAGCCGTATGCTTTTTGAAGATGGTACGAATCTTTGTCATCGTGGAGACAAGGTCTTCCACAATGTGTATCTTTTTATCCGGGACTGTGAAATACCAAGTATTTAGCCTCAAACGATTTGTACATACTCTTATATGACACCTTACCATATCCGATGATCCTCAGTGCAGCATCTCTGATAACTTCATCAATAAGCACGTTCCGTGCGGTCTTTGTCTTCGGAACAGCGACATCGGTGAACATCTTGCGTTGTATCTCTATCTTTGCAAGCGCCAGAATATCTTTCTTTTGTTGCTTCGAGTCACGGTTGGTGTTACTGCCAGCGGTTGTCTGCAACGCGACCGAGTTCGTCACTCCAGCCAATGTGGACTCGCCACCGGAGATAGTAGGATGGGCGGTGGGTTCAGGCTGTGCGGACGGTGATGGCGGGGGAGTAGGTGTTTTCGGCATGTTGACTCAGCGTGTTCTCCATGGGAGACTTTTTGTCGTCTGATGCGCCTAGGGTGCGGTACTAGTACATCAACCTTTGAGGGTTAGCTATCAGTAGAGAGTCTGCGCACTCGAATAATTGATGTCCTCTGAACACCCGAAACAGTCTCGCCACCTCTCACTGGTTGTACCGCAAGTACGTGGGGACCGGCCACATGACCTTCAAGTTGAGCAGACTGTTGCTGTGCCTCGGACATCAGCGCAGCCTGGGAGAGGATAGTAGCAGCTGGGTGTGAATACGCCCTAGTTGTATAGGGATATGGTTCAGATTCATAGTCTCTAGTGGCCTGAATAGCCCACTGTTCCACCGTATCGTTGTGTACAGGAGGATTAAAGAAATCATTGTTGCTGTAGGTAGTACCTGTCGATCCAAAGAATCCGGCGCTCACTGTGGAGGGTCGCGGGAAGAAACTGGAGCCAGGAGGATCGCCAGATGCGAACGGTTCAGCTGTGACACTAGTAGCCAGAGATGAATGAGCAAAATCGTGGGTGTGTACGGTGGTGTTACTTGTCGTGCCAGCGCTAGCATACGGAAAATGGCAGTGTGATGTCGATGTCGATGATCCAGATGGATCAGTCTGCTCCATGGTCGCAGTCCATAACGCAGGGATCTCTCGTGGGGTTTGCTCGAGGAGAAAGCTTGGATCTTGCGGTGTATCATGTTCGCTCAAACTCTGCATTGCTTCGGGTCTAGCAGGGACCTAAGAGCGACTCAGATTGAGCCGAGTGACATCGGAGATTTCGCTCACCCGATTTTTATTTCCTCTTCGACACATGATGGATGTGAGCAAGCACCCTGCACGCCAGCTGCCAGTGTCGCGTAGTGGTCTAATCAAACACGCCAAAATTGTCTGATAATGTGGATACATATGCCATTTCAAGTACACTACGAGAACATTCGATTCGATTCGAAAGACCAAACTTAGGCAATGCGTCGAAAAATCTAGATGTGGGTTAAAAAGTGGACGAATATGAATAGTATTTGGCTTCTTATCTTACTAACCATAGTGGGGCCTTCGGAGGACTAATCCTTGCCTGAGTCTGAGGACCTATTGTCCTCACTTTCGTATGCCACATCGTCTGAAATAGAGGAACCACCTGCTATGGAATTCGCATCGGAGTCGGTGATGTCACTCTCACTCGGAGGGGATACACCCAACCTTCCACGCGCCGTTACTGCCTGTGAAATCTGACCTACTTGTAGGTTCGCGATAGTGAACGCCACGAGTTCATCAGCATACACAGCATGGGAGTAAGCCGCGTCGTCTTCAAGGGCCGGGAGGCCACGCTCCACCAACACATTCTGCACCTGCATCACATATGCATTGGCTGCTTCGAGGTCATGAGTATAAGCTTCCTCAATCGATTGCAGGAGATCCGTGTGCCTTTCGGCCTCCTCCAGTTCGCACTTTGTTGCTGAGATCCGCGCAAGGATAGTTTTCTTCGATGCGACCTTCGCTGCAAGTGCTTTTTGGACCACTCCATCTGGCATCCCAGATAGTCCTTTAAAGAGGATTTCTGCGCCCTGAAAGGATTGTTAATCAGATATTATCGCTCAGTTCTATTGTTAACTTGAAGAAACTGTTTACCTCCTCGACATCTTGTATACACATATCAGTGTGTGAACTTCGACCGATCGCCCTAGAGGCAAAGCAAAGCTCCAAAGGGGGAGGTGCAATTCTGCGCTTGTATGGTAGATATTTACTATGCATGCGGGCTTGTCTTTCCATAATGCGCTTCCTGATTGGAGAAGGTTCCACGGTAGGGGCCCTAGGGGGGGGGGAAGCGGGCGGTATAGTAGGAGGAGATGAACAGGGTAAGGGTGGCGGGGATGGCGATTTGGACAATGTGTCGTCCTTGTCGAATGGAATGCTATCGGCCCCCATGGCTTTGTCTCGGTAAATTTGGCGCTTGCGTGAAGGCGTCGGAGGGAGGCGTTGTGAAATAAATAAAGGAGAGGACAAAGGAATGGTGATAGGACTACTCTCAGTGGATGAATCTACAGAGGATGATAAGCGAGGCAGCGTATCCAGTGTATCCATGCTGATTGCGCAGTCGATGTGGCAAACTGAAAGCGGAGACCAAAATGTTCCAGCACCCGCATCGGAGGCTGAAAGACTTAGAGGTTTTTCGTTGCACGGTGACTCTGCCTCGACATGGACCCCTCCAACTGATATGTTACGCTTGATTGTGCACAATGTCAGCGCACCTTCTCATCTCCCGCAGCACTGGCAAATCATATGAATGACAGTCAACAAAGTTGCCGCCTACTCAATGTCAATGATATTCGCATTCCTATCCCTTCTGCCTTCCTCACTCGACCTGATGGTACCAGTGTGTCAGGCAGATATCACTCGCATTCTGGATACATATATGGCAGAGGAGATACACTTCTTGACAAAATGAAGGACAATGAGTACGAAAGATGCCATGAGCATCAAATCTACTACCCGTTTGCGGATGAGGGTGAATGGGAACTCGCCCAATTTCTTGCCCAACACCTCACTCAATCATCAACTCAAGAGTTTCTGAAATTGAAATGGGTATGTATTTTGCTACGCGTACACGAACTACAATTAATCTGCATTTCAAGTTCCAGACCAGAGAGAAACCATCGTTCACTTCAGCAGAGCAGATGTTGGGGTGGATTGATGCATTGCCTAGTGGTCCTGAATGGAAAACTACGACTATAGACCTCGAAGGTTTCAATACCGAACAACCTATCCGACTTGTTTGGCATGATGCTCTAGAGGTTGTACAGGACATTTTCTCCAATCCAATATTCGCCAATCACATGATGTATGACCCTTATATTGTCTACCACAGTACAGAGAGAGAGTACGGGGAGTTCTTCAGTGGTGATCGAGCCCATCATCTCCAGGTAATCTTCCCATTATCTTACACCGCTGATGTTGACCTTTTGACAACTCTTAAGGACCAGCTTCCGAAGGGGGCAACAATTGTACCTATTATCGTCGCCTCGGATAAAACTCCAGTAACAAGACACACCGGTGGACTTGAAATGCACCTGATCTTTGTCACCATTGGCAACATCCAGTCCGATGTCAGGATGCAAGCGACTTCGCATGCCTGGCAATGTGTCACATTCATGCCTGTTCCTAAATTCGAGGTTCACCCTGATTACCAAACACTCCTTTCAGCGCGCGTTTTTCACCACTGTATGGACATCGTCTTCAAGTCTGTCAAGGTGGCTGCTCAATTCGGTGTGGCCATGAATGACCCCCTTGGGTACATCCGCAACTGTCACACTCTACTTGTGGCATACATTGCAGACCTCCTGGAACAGCAGTTGATCACTTGTGTAGCCAAAAACGCGTCCCCTGTCACTATCGCAACTCTTGCGGAGTTTGGTGATTCCTACCAGCATGAGCCTCGCACTGGCGCAGGCACACTCGAGCAAATAAAGGAGTTGTGCGAGAGGATTGATCCTTGGAATCTCATCGAGTTTCAAAAAGCGGCGAAGGCTATCAAGTTACTAGGCGTCCACTTGCCATTTTTTAGGGACTGGAAATATGCTGATCCCGCCTACTTTCTAAATGCTGAGATCCTTCATACGTGCCACAAGTGGTTCTTTGACCATGTGCTCAAATGGTGTAAAGAGGCAGCTGGTAATCACCTCCTCGATACACGCTACAAGAACCACCACAAGCGCGTAGGCGTCCGGC
>JBBPLX010000509.1:0-20585 GCA_038090015.1 Leccinellum albellum
TGCCAGATCACCCTCCCTGTGGCCTAGTATAAATCCATAGCAGCGCAACCAAGACACAGAAGATGACACTTGCCCGTGCCATTGAGGAGCCCTGGCGTGGCGCTGCCTCTGTACGTTGCTTCTTGAACGAAGCGGCAACGGAGCCTGTCTCAATGGGTGGCTGGCTGTGAGTGAGTCCCACACGGGCACCGAACACCTGCCTGGAAATTTTAAGACATAAGTGTCTAGGGAGGAGCCGATTATAATTACTTACCTGGACCACCACCATATGAGATCGTCAACAAATTCTTTGTCGTCCCGACTCATCGTCTCGAACCATTTCACGATCATATTGTAGAAGGCGGTAAGATTAAACAGGTCGTCCTCCAGTCTCCAGGTGCCGCAGCTTGAAAGCGCAAAGCGCAACTAAGAGGACAATCAGTCATGCTATCGTCCAAGTGAGAGTACGTACCTGGACAGCTACATAAGCAATGGACCGTGGGGTTACTTGACGCATCCCAGCCAAACGCGCATTGTTCGCGCGCGTGCTCGCGTCGACACGTTGACGCTTGTTACCGGCTGTCTCGGGGGGATCATTCTCCATTGATGAGTCGACCGAGGATGGCCCCGTGAATACAAGCTGGTACGCCTGGCCAGGTAAAGATTAATGTAACAATGCAGGGCCACTTATACGACAAAAGATTCATTTACCTTGACTAGCACTGGGCCTCTAAAAAGACCTTTGTTTGGGTCGGCAGGATCATACTCTCCGTCGGGGAATAAAAAGCGAGGCCAAGAGTGGGCGGTAACAGGGAAGTCACTATGCCACTGCTGAATCATATTACGAACCCTGGTCCAATGATAAGCGAGATCAGAAAGATGTGCGACGAACTCTGACACTTACTCGGTGTTGTCCCAGTCATACTCAACTGGGCACAGAAGACGACCTGTGGCATAGTTGCGGAACCCTCGGCCAGCCTTGGCCCTGTAGTGAAGTCGAGTAGCAGGATCTGGGTGATTGAGCCAGGTCACCACAGCACTTTTCAAATTGTTAGTATCGTCTGCTCGAGCCCCCTCGGCTCCTAAGGCGAGCTGCAATAACATGTGTTACTTAGCTTCATCTGATGTATTCACTCGCCTACCTTGCGCGTCACCTCCCTGTACAGGTCAATATCTGGGTCCTGCCTGAGCCATTCGATGAACTCAGGGACCCATTCCCTGAGTTGTTCGTAGCACCGATAAAGTCGATTCTGCCTTTGAATTTGGGGTTAGTATGAGTCAAGGACACAAATTGGTAATTACTCACTCCTGGCGTTCGGCAACAGCAGCAGCTCCTGCAGCTGGCCTTCAAAAATTGAGTCTGGTTGAGGACGTGATACTGAGCAAAGACTTACTGGTCATGAGTGGGGCCTGTTGTACTGTTCACGGCACGTCGACGATGGGCCTCCCTTATCAAATCATCTACACTGTCGAACATGGTTACAAGGCGTCTCAGAGTTTGGCCGCGCTTGCGCCAGTCAACCACCCTGTGAATAGAAGGCCGTGCTGATTAGAAATTGATACATGGCAACTGGTGGACTTATGCTGAATCACTCTTTGCCTTCCCATTATTTAACGTTTTGAAGGCACGGAATTCTGAGCGTAAGGCTGCAACGTCTAGTTGCAATGCTAGTGTGTCGCCTGCATGACTCGCAGGCGATCTCGCTGATCTGTTTGTTGGGGGGTGAGTGGACGCCGTGCCAAGGGCGGGCGCGGGAGCCTCGCTGGAAGGTGAATCAGGCATCCGAGGCGACAGCTAAATAATGGTGGAGGTGGTGCAAAAGTGACTCGCGCTACAGTAGTGCACTGATGAGGTGCAATCAATTATATAACAGTAGAATAAAAGAAACGGATAAGACTGACCTGTCATCCCACCGGAGAACTTAGCTATTTCAGGCATGTGCTGCCAGGGTGAATTAGGTTGTGGTCTTCGTTGATCCGTCAGCACTATGGGCGGCCCTCTAAGGAAACCTGGACAAAAGAAAAGAGCCGACCTCCGTCAAACAAAACAATGTTAGTAAAATCACCCTGAAAGACTCCGTTAGTAGGATTTTAAGTTGGAGCCATGATCCTTCCGAGCTTACAGGTTCCGATTTACAAAATAATATGCGGGACCCACCGCATTGGTGGCGCTCCTAAGCAAGTGGGCATGGCGATGTGATCAGTGCTTTGCTCGTGTGATGTGTTAGTATGACACATAGGCTAACCAAAAAAACAGTCAATCAGGACTTACGTGCTGATGCATCCCGCCCGATGCGTATGCAGTTCATTGCGCCATACAACCAAACACTGGCCAATTTGGATGGCGCCACTGCTGGGAGCACGATTCTCATGAATGCGTGACGTGAACATGAAATTTAACATAACCTACGTGTTAATACTCTGATTGATGGTATGCCGTTGATATCAAAGCTCTCCATGACCAAACTTTGGCCAAAGCGTATGACGCTGCTGTGAGTATCGCTAGACCGAATGGTACAAGTACGCGGCATCGTGGTGATAGACTTACCAGTAGTTACCATGTGTCTCGTCCCTCCCATGTGTCTTGCGCTACAAAATGCCCTTCCTGTTGAACTCCAGCACAAAATTTTAATGTATTTGAAAGACGACGTAAACGTTGTTAAGTGTGCCCTGGTCGCAAAGTACTTCTATGACTGGTAAGCATGTCGGTTAAGGCGTCATGTTCGTATCGGCTTACCCTGGTTGTACTGCCAGGCTTGCGCCGTACATGTATCGCAGAGTGGAGTTGTGTGGAGAAATACAGGCCCTAGGATTTCTCCAGTGGTTACGAGGCGGCCCGGGGCATCGCATGCACCAAGTAAAAGAACTGCGTGTGGGAAGGACGATTAGGGTGTCCACGCTCGCAGATATCCTGGATCGGTGCCAGGCACTCACCTCGCTGGAGGTGCGATTCGCTTACTACTGTCGAAACGACCCCGGGACGAATTATCTCCTACGTCCTCTGGATGGCCTCGTGAACCTGACACACATGTATATCAACTTAGCGGCTTACTCAGAACACGCTGCATTCCCACTACCTGATTTTGAGGTCTTTTGCCGTCTAACTCATTTGCACCTCTTGCCCCGGGCCTTCCGAGCTGCATGGAAGGGTTCTCCCATCGGCTTCGCCAAGCTCCCCAGATTGACGCACCTGTCCTTGCCTTTCGACCTCCTTACAACAAAACGGTCTTGCGCTCGGGCCGTACAAGCCTTCTTGGAGAAAGAGTCGGCGCAGGTGATCATCCTTTGGCTGACCAGATTGGAGTTCGCCACAGTGATTGAGCGAGCACTCCGCGATATGGGAATTGGGGGTAAGCAGGTTGTCATTTTATATTATTGGGCCAGGGAGAGCTACGCACTGGAGGAAAGGGGATTCTGGGGGCGGGCTGAGAAGATTGTTGCTTGGCGCGAACAGAATCCAGGTAAGTCTTTTGTAAGTTGACAAACAGTCAGTTTCGTGCTCACCCAACGACAGACGATCCTCTCGCCAGTTCCGAGTGGATTGTGAATCCGAGGCCTTGGAACCACCATGTTCCCTCCTATTAAATTTGTTAGGATACCGCCATGTAATAACGAGTATTGACCTGATGGACACATGGTCCAAGAAAGTCCTCAGCGATGATGCAAAGTCAGTCTTCTGTGGAGTTGAAGGCCGAGTGGCACAAGGCCAACCAGAGTGTTCCAGGAGCAGGCGGGCGATGATATGAACGGCGGGGTTTGTAACCAGAACACCTTGTTTTTTCCTTCTGCTCCAAGTTTTCCTCTTCTACCTTCGACTACAAGGTATTAATATGTAAAAGTACTACTTTTTTTGTGAACTACGTAGGTACGGAGAAGTGATAGTATACTACCAATGTCCCCGCCGCATTGTCGTGTTTTCCAGGTCGTGTCGTGTCTCGTTGTGTCGTCACATCACCGTAGTCGCGTCTCTGTCACGGTGTCATCATGTCAGCGTGGCGTCGTCACAGTGGACCCCGAGATGCGGCGCATTTGGCGCGTGCTCAGGAGAGAAAGGGAGAGGGAGAGGATGTGAGCAAGACTGTCGCGTCGTCCCTGTGGACCCTAAGGCGGGTCGGATCAAGGGAGAGGACCTAGATGGGTCACCGGTCACCGGTTACTCAGTCACTACAGCCTGAGGTCCGGGAGAGGACGGGTTGAGCCAGGTACTGGTATACATTACATCCATTACTTGTTCAGGGTCAGAGCTCTAGCTAGTACTTGGTCAGCAACCGCCACCTTGAACTTGGAGGGAAGAATGATGGTCAGCATGATTCGGTCCTGAAGGCCTGATCAGTCCCAAACGGCTCCGAATCTTAGTAACCGATTGGGCTGCATAAAAGTTTCCCTGTGGGATTCAGCTAATAGGTTTGTGGCTGGATCATGCACCGGTGACGCACATTGATTGTGCACACATTTACTCACTGGTCGGAGATGGGGACAGATGAAAATGGGATTTGCACTAGCAAAAAGACCGTCGAATCGTTACGTTATTTGTCATCATCTACATAAGTTGTGCAGATCCGGGCTGTACATACATATTAAGTTCTAGTTTGACTAGCGGCAGTTTATGACGACATTCTCAATACCTCAGGTTGAGTGAAAAAGGAAGTCAAGGGTCTTTGATGATACGAATTTTCGTGCCATACCTTAGTAGGAATGGATGTCGAACGGAGTGATACAACAGGCAGTACAGTAACGTAAAAGTTCGTCATACAGTAAGATCAGCAGTTCCGCCACTGCAAGATGTAGTAAAAAAAAACTAGGACCCGAGTTTAACTCGGCAAAGTTGACGAAACGTAGTGATACAATTTTTTGTCCAATCAGAGACCATAGAAAGCGTATAGCTAACTTGCTGATAGGCTGTCTGATCAGGTTCCATTCCCCGCCTTCCCTGACGCGGACGCCCGGCCTATACCTTTTTCATCTGCCAAGAGACTTTCACGCAAGCGTCTCGTTGTAGATGCATGTCGCCACTGGTAGCACTCGCTATCTTATGTCCACCAGAGAGCACCGATGGCGACGACAATTGGTGGTAAAATCAACGTACAGCTGGTTTGTATATACGTTCTCTATCTCGATACAAGTATGGTACGATTAATCTGAGTCAATCGGGTTGTGTTTCCGCACCACCTTCAAGATCTCCACCAAAACCTCCGTTTGCTTTGCTAACGAAGCACTTACAATTTGATGCATCTCTTTGATTGCTTTTTCCAAATTCTGCATATGCGAACCCTCCATACCGCCATCGATGTTGAATGGAGTCTGAAGGCGACGTCGCTTGGGGGCAGGAGGTAGTAGAACCGATTGCATCGTTCTTGCACGAATTGGAGTATTGTTGAATGAGCCTCCGAAGCGCCTCGCCGGGGTCTGTGATGTATTCAGCATAGCAAGTTGATAGCGTGCATTTAGTACCAACGTGGGGCAAAGAATCATTGAAAACATCGTCGAACCTCCTTTTCAAGCTCGCTCGCTCGATTTTGGCAATGGTACCATCACTATGGCCTCCATGATGAGGAAAGTTCTGTCGTCAATATTCAACTCAAGCTAAGGTAAACAATTGAAAAGTATGACGTACCTCATTGATCTGGGGACCAGCTTCAGTGCTCAGACTCGGAGGTGTGGAAAAGGCGCTATCGGTATGGTCTCGGTGATGAGGAGAGTTCTATTGCCAATATTCAACTGAGGCAAAAGTAAACAATTGAGAGTATGACCTACCTCACCGACCTGGGGACCAACTTCGGCGCTCAGACTTGGAGAAGGCATGGTAATGATGGGCATGCCCATTTGACTGTAAATGTACCGCCCATTCTCATCGAGGGGTGCACCTTGACCAGTACCTCCCCCCCTAGGTTGACCCCAATCATCATAGGAGGCATCCGAGGATGTTGGCGAGCCAGACCTCCATCCAGCATCACCTGGCAGCATCCATGGGGGGTTACGCCTCGGAGGCATCGATGAGGGGACAAATTCCAACCAACACAGATTCGATGATCAGTTTCTGACTGAACAACCCAAAGCTCCGGAATCATATGATTTCAAGTGACTCACGCTATTTATCTTTCTTGCATCTTTCAGCATCTCCATCGATTTGTGATCCGGCAGGGTCAGAAGACAAGCTTCAAGATACTGCCAATTCAAGAGTCAGACGGCTTTTTTCTGTATTTCACTTAGATTTAGGTTTACCGCTATTTATGAGATAAACATGACTATTCTTAATTTGACCTACTCCGGCTCTAGATTGGTGCTTGCAGTGGCGTCGTTTGGACACGCCTTTGCCTAGCTGGTACATTTGGGCAACATGCTGCCTGGATAGCCCAGCTTGAGTTGTTCGAAGCAGTTGGCATCGTCGCGGAAACCGTTTGGATGAGTGCCAGCACCGGCTTGCTGTCAAGATAGCGGTGCAAGTCTTGTCGGCGAGATGGAGATGATGGCAGGGATAGTGATAAGGAGTTGGGACGAGGGGCGGGTAAGGGCGAGGAATGGTGGTGTCGGGTGTTGAGAGGTTTGGGTGGGAGGCGAGGGGGATGCTGGGAGTAGGCGATTGTTGGACACCGCATTCCAGCACTCTGCTACATGACTCTGGCTTGCTCTCCGCTATTGATGGAGAAGGGGATCGCGACCGTCGGTATTGGTCCGAGACATGGCGCGAACCCGGATAAGACCCAATGTTATACTCCCTGTTGACGACCCCTTCAATCATTTCAATCGACGAGATGGGCAAACTTGACCTTGATCGACTCCGGGAAGAGCTCGGTCAACAGTATCGTGGCTTTGTCCGACCGGGGTTTGAGGCAACACTGACGGGACTCGGTGGCGTCACAAGTCCACCGCCCCCGTTGAGTTTGATATCTCCATTCGGAAATCGATCATGTCGTCGCAATGCCATAACCGATGCCACGCAGGCGTTGATCTTGGCGTCCAACCCCAGCTCCAATGTTCGCATTCAGCTCTCCCATTCATCCTTCGCTTTGCTGAGCTGCTCCCGTTCTTGCGACCACGCCTGCTGAATAGTGTTCCATTGACCTTCAATGTTCGTCTTCCACTCGTTAAGCATTGCTGTCAACGATTCTCGTTCAGAGTCATGAGAAGGTTACGGACGGCTTTGAGAAGCTCTGCCTGCGCAGCTTCCTGAGCCGAGTTCTGCTGTAGAAGCTGTGCCTGGATTTCCTGTACTGCCATTGCGATATCGTTGTCTGGGCAGCGGTATGCTGCACCTGGAGAGAGTTATTGAACTCCACCGCCATATCTATTCGTCCACTGAGTGCCGATAACCATTCAGCTAGCTCATCAATGGCAACAGATGCAGCATCCTGGGTGCGCTCGAGTGGTGATGATGGTCGGTGTCTGCTCTTGGTGCCTGGAGAATCCTCGTCATTCTCTACCATGCCCATTCTAGTAGGCTCGGGCGTCCTCGGGCGTCCCAGCTCCTCTCGACGACGTCGACGTTCTTCATCATCCTCTTCATCGGGGACCAACTGGGCCTCATCTTCCTCCTCGATTCTTTCCAAACCATGTGGTACAATGGTGTGAATGCTAGCACTATCGTCATCATCTGTTCGATAACTAACACTCCGCATATCGCCATGATGTTCAACATCATGGTATCTGGATGGAGAGCCTGCAGTACGTCGGGAGATCTCGAGTTCGCGTTTCCATCCGTCCATAAGTTCGCGTAATGAAGATATCTCGGCCTTGATGATTTCGTGCTCGGCGATCATGTCCTCAAGGGCAAGTACCTCGTCGACATGACTGGCCAAGGACGCCTGCGTCTCGTGAAGTTGGGGGCAAAGTTCGTTTAACACGGTGGCCGGAATAGATACGGAATCGCTGGTTTGAGCAGGCTCATGCGATGGTTGTGGCTGTGGAGCGCGAACGGGTGGAAGGTTGGTAGGAAAGTGGGGAATACTGGGTGGCTGTGAGAGAAGACATCAATGTCATGTCCACGAGTCCAGTGGCGGGGACTCACGAGAGCGCCGCCCAGAGCGTCGTGTATTTCAGTCATCGCGGAGGTTAACGAGTGTAGTTCTGCGCCTGTTTCACGGCTTTTCTGGAGCTCGCCCTGTAGACGGCTCAAGATGTCGTCGAAACTGAGACCGCTTTTTCCAGGAGGTCTCATGCTACCGCACATCCCGCCCATCCCACCTAGGGCCTGGGACTGCAAAGTTGGTCGACGTTGTGCCGCAGGGATAGTTTGACCTGGACGAAAGAAAATTGCGATGGGGCAGCCGATGAGCTTGGTTGAGAAGGACCTCCAGAGACGCTGGGCGGATTGTGCAGGCGCTCTACTCAAGCAGCGTTATAGACGTCTTCTTCCGTAAAGACACAAAGGCCTCGAGCGGCGACCTTGTGGTGAATAGTGGTTTTGTTGTCCTCGCCAATGATGTCAATGCCGAATTCCTAGGGATGTTGGAATTGAGGAACATGGATAAGCAAAGACGGGAGCAGCATACCACGATGTCGTCGTTTTTCAGTTCGAATGGCTCTGACTCGACGCCTTCTGGACTAAGACACTCACTGTTGATGAAAGTACCGTTGGAACTTTTGACATCTTTGATGCAGATCTGTGAAGAAGTCGAGTAAGCGAGCGAAGAAGAGGAAGTGAGACGAAAGCACTTTTCCATTCTCCTCCCATACTTCGGCATGCCGCCCAGAAAGGACGCTTGAGTCGAAGTAGCCATTTCGCTCCGCAGGAACAGTTTTGGTGTTGATCTATCGACCAATCTTGACGCGCCGGACACCAATCAGAATGATGTGTTTTGAAACCAAAGTGTCATTGAGCAAGCTGAGCGCTGTCGCTCAGCTGCGTGTCCCGGTCGCGCCCGCAAGGTGATTGCCGCCTCGCAGGGAGGGAGTTTACATTTTTTGGCCCAGGGGGTGGTCGGTCACGCGGACGCGTTCGAGAAGGGAATCTCTGGGGACGGAGCTTCGTGAATCCAGAATGAGTGAGTGCGGGGTAGTGGAACTAGTGTTCATTCGTACCTTGCTTGCCTGGACTTGTGGCTTCATCAAACTATTCCTTGTCGGACTTGAGTTTGATAGCTCTTGAGTTCTTGTCACTCATTGCATTCGAATGGTTGCCGCCGTATGTTCAGGTGTGTTGAGGGGTATAAGGCTTTCGGACGAGCATGGCGATAGTAAAAGAAATGCACACTAACACACTGCCACCATGTGTATGGCAACCCACCATGAGTCACTACCGTCATCCATCCCATGCCACTCAGGTGGACAATGTGGCATCGAGCTACGTCCAGTTTCCTATCTGTGATCCTATTAGCTTTTGTGATACTGACCATAATGTTTTCGTGTGGCAGTCCATGCTCACGCTCGTTTTCTTCTCCAAGAGGTCTCAATCACCACCGGACATCTTGCAGAATCTATCAAACGCACCAACGTCAGCGCCTCGAGGTCGGATTAAGCCATGCGTTGGCGCCAACGAAACGACCAAGATCAATCTCAGAGGTAAGACCACGAAGGACTCCCATGGTTTTTATCTAACGAGCAATGATGCTGATAGGCACCTGAGCTTGATCCCCCGAATCCTCCTATCCCTTCTACTGATGGCCCACAGTCCTATTCCAACGAGCCTTCAACGTCCCTCCATCCCATCCTTCCTGCTACCCATGGAAATCCTCCACTAGGAACTGGCCATCCTCAGGCCATTATTGATGGTCCACGATCCTCTCGCTCTGACGAGCTTCCAGCACACCGCATCAGTCGTTTGCCAGCCAGGTATCGCGACCTTCTACCTGAGCCTCCTGTATCTGCCCATGCCCCACCTGCTCCTCCCTCGACAATCCGCCGTGTATTCTTGCACGTCTTCGACTCCTTCCGCACCCATTTCAATGCGTTCGGCATCGCTAGAGAGTATCACCACCATCCATCTCATGACCCGGATGCCTTCGTCACCTCTGGCGAACTCTCCGCCAGTGCAAACGCATCTCCCTCGCAGCCAAGCCTCCCATTCGCAAAGCCAAACGAACACCCTCCTCCTTGGCCATGGACCAACATGACCATCTGGCGCCTTATGAGGTGGATGTTAACAGGTATCCATGCCAAATCGGTCTCTGAGGTGAATCGACTGGTGAAAGACGTTCTTCAAGCTCCTGATTTCAGTCCTGAGGACTTGCAAGGATTTGATGCACAGACGCAAACCGCCCGGCTAGATGCTGCGGCAAAGCAACTCCCCTCTAGTGACCTCATAGGCCAGGACAAGTGGAAATGCACCAGTGTGGATATTGTTGTGCCGACTAAGGAGAAAAACCAGGCGGGCAACTTTGGCCAATCATTTTCTATTCCCGGTTTCTACTACCGACCGATTATGGATGTGGTTCGCAGTGTGTTTGCTGCGAGATCCTCACGAGCGTTCCATCTAACGCCGTTCAAAAAGGTAAGTCAGCGTTCCATCGCGCCGCATACTCACATCCTCTTGCAAAAGGTATGGAAATCTCCAATCACGGGCGAGGAACAACAAATATACGACGAGCTCTACACATCCGATGCCTGGAACAAAGCTCAGGACGAAATCATGAAGCAACGAAGGACGGATAACTGCAAACTCGAGAGGGTAGTTGCGGGCCTCATGTTGTGGTCGGATTCAACACGATTGGCACAATTCGGACATGCATCCGCATGGCCAGTTTACCTTTTTTTCGGCAATGCCTCCAAGTATGCACGAACCACGCCCGAGGGAGGAGCATGCCACCCCATTGCGTTCATCCCACCGGTATGTCTCGACGAGTGGCATGCAGAAATATTTGTCTGACCTGCAGCCTCTCTAGCTACCGGAGACACTCCGGAAACTTATATCCACTATTTCCACAAAGAAGCACAACCGGGATCTTCTAGCACACTGCAAACGGGAACTCGTGCATGCCATCTGGAGGATCTTGCTCGATGTGTCTTTTGTGGACGCTTACAAGAACAGCGTGAAGATCAAGTGTTTTGATGGGATCACCCGCAGGGTATATCCGCGGATATTCACATACTCTGCCGACTACCCTGAAAAGTAGGTCCTTAGTTGACCACAAAGCAAGCTCGGTGGCTGATCTACTATCAGGGTTTTACTCGCTGCGATCAGGGACAAAGGCATTTGCCCATGCCCCCGCTGTTTAGTTCCGAAGACCAACTTCTATAGGCTGGGATTTGTGAGCGATATTGCGGCAAGATTGTCCCGTATGCGTGAACATTGCATACCAACAATTTCGGTGGCTCGTCGATTCATCTACGAGCTTGGGAAGTCGTTGAAGAGTCGCTTTGTGGAGAACCTCCTCAAGGAGAAGTCCCTTGTGCCGATAGTAGTGAGAGCATTAACCCTAAATAGCCTTTGTGCATGCTCACCTGACATCTAGAATGCATTCACCGAACGACTTTCTGACCAAGGGTTCAACATTTTCTCTGTGCTTACTGTGGACATGTTGCATGAGTTTGAATTAGGTGTACTTAAGGCCACCCTGAAACATTTACTCAGAATTCTCTATGCGATATCGCCCCTTCACATGGACGTTTTCAATGAGCGGCAAGTTTACTCTTTGTTGTCCACCCTACTAACTAACGAGTTCATTGCTCAGATTCACTCAGGTTCCCCCTTTCGGAATGGCAGGGATCCGCCGTTTTCCAGCTAATGTGGCAGAAATGAGCCTTCGTCCTGCACGCTACTTTGAGGATGTATTACAGGTGAGGCCTTCGTACTTATATATCCAGAAATTACTATAACACCTCCACAGTGTGCCATGCCAGTCTTCGAGTCATTATTTCCCCCTGGCCACGATGATCGCATCCAAACTCTCCTCTTCCGACTCGCTGAATGGCACGCGTTAGCGAAGCTCCGCCTCCATACAGAAGAAACACTCGCGCTTCTTCACCAGGCATTGCGGCGGATGGGTGACCAGTTGCGCAAGTTCAAGGAGAGGACATGTAGTAAGTTCAGTACCTCTGAACTTCCTCAAGAGGCTGCCCAAAGACAGAGGAGGGAGGTCGCGGGGATGGGAGCAGGTACCCGCCAGCAGCCGTCACGCTCAGGAAGATTGCCAATCACTTATAACTTGAACACGTACAAGATCCACGTTTTGGGGGACTACGAATTGATGATCAGGTCGTATGGGACTACTGATTCATACAACACTCAAATAGTAGGTAACATTGACCACACTAGTATGAGGCAACAGTTGACCATAGTTACGCACACAAGGGTGAACGAGCTCACAGGTTGATCAAGAAATATTACAGCCAGTCCAACAAGAAAAATATAGAGGAGCAATTTGCGAAGCGAGAAAGACGGGACACTTTCCTAAGGCAGCAGCTCGACGTGACAACTGCAGACATCGAGGTGGTGGAGAGTTTTCCGGACGTACATCACTCTATGGCGAGCACCCCCCGCAAAGGCAACACTGTTAATCTCATCCAATTCCTTCAAGAACATCGCGAGGATCCAGCAGTGAAAGTACGTTCAATCTTTTTTTGCGACAATACATTGTTGACATGAACGGCAGGCCGATTATATGCAAAAATTGAGAGACCACTTACTAACCAGGCTTCTTGGCCTTGATTACAATGGTGATGAACGCTCTTTCACCGAGGCGCAACACCAATCGTTACGCTTCACCAACCTCGGAGCAGTCATTGAGTCCAAACTCTTTCGTGTCAACTATACTACGTACGACATACGCCGGAACTACGACACGATTCAATGTGGCAAGGGCGGCATAGTGATGACTTCATCCAGGGACAAAGATCATCCATTCTGGTATGCACGCGTGATTCGTGCGTTCACTATTCCCATTCTGTTCGCTGCAGATGGTGTCAATTTCATTGAGGAGAGGATGGAGGTGCTGTGGGTTCGCTGGCTGGGTATCGATCAAGATCACCGATGGGGCTTCAAAGAAGCTCGCCTCCCCAAGGTTGGATTTGTGCCCGATCGGGCCGATCACCTACCCTTTGGCTTCTTGGATCCCTCGCTGGTCATTCGAGCATGCCATTTGATACCTGCTTTCATAGACCAGCGCACGAGTGAACTCATGCGACCTGGACCATCGTTGGCCAGACTTGTGGGTGAAACAGACGATTGGTCAGCATTCTATGTCAACATGTGAGTGCTACACCCGTCATAATACCTCCGTTAAACCAGCCCTCAGTTTCGCCGACCGGGACATATTTGCTCATTTTGCAGGTATAGGGGTTGGCCACCTTGCCGTGCTTTTGGGTGGTCGTGTTCCAGCTCTAGTGATCGAGCCTCAGGACGACATGAATGAACCCATTGATGAAGGCGATGGAAAAGGTGATGCTGATCTCGCGCACGGTGAAGTAACCCAGGCAAGGCAATCAGAGGGCCCGGGTGAGGAGGATTATATGGATGTCGAAGAAGAAGATGTTGAAGAAGATAGTGAAGAAGATGAGGATAGTAGTGCAAGCGACTGTGCCAGTGATAGCGAGGAGGAAGTAGGATACTAATAAAGACCCATACTCCATAGAGTCTTGATCACAAACGCGCTTATCACTGTGATGCCACCACAACATCGTTGATCGTGTTTGTAATTGCACGTATACACAAGATAGGAGGATAAGTTCTGCATATGTTCCTATACATAGTCCTTTATGACAGGGTTATCAGATTTTATCACACTGTGTTTCATAGACATTCATTGTGCAGTTATACATTATTGATTAAATGTGGGAAGAGGGTATAAGGGTTTGTAAAGGTCTGGTGACATGTAACATGCGGTGAAAAAAATACAATTTGTGAAAGAGAACGTAGGAAGATGCAGGCCTGGTATTTTTCGCCATAAGAGTATGCAAGTATGCATATGAGAAGAGGTGTCATTCTTGGAGCTCTTTTAAGCGCTTATAAGCCCATTATCAGAAATCCTGCTTGCCAACAGATATGTTCCGTCACATAATCCTTTATGATGGGCTTATTAGACATTATCATACTGCAATTCACCTAGACTCCTTGCACAGCTGTGAGTCACCGATCAAACTTGGAAGGGGATTATAAGGGAATATAAATGTTCATAAAGGTTTGGCAACACATAACATGCTGTGAAACAAGTATGATTTGTGTAAGAGCATATAAGGAAACGACGAAACTCCTGATGTACCAGTCTCACCTCAGCACAGTTCGACGGAACGAACTGTAGTGTTTTGCTCTGGTTTGTCTAGTGTAGAAATAATAACGAGAACGTCAGAACGAAACAGAACGGGGAAACGAGCGTACAGAAGATGGTCTAACAACAATGTTCCTGCTACGTGTCCATACGCCTTGACATCGTGGATCATCGATCAGATCGTAGAATGCGCCTGTCAATTCTGGAGAGACGCGTGGGATGATTCCAGTTACTGTATATTGGCAAAACGGAGGCGACCATATCATTGTGTCAGTGATCGGAGTCGCAGGTGTGTCCGAGTCAACACTCCGTTTATCGGCTAAAAACGAGTAGTGACATCAGTAAATTGTCGAGTTTCTTTTCTAGCTTTTAATCATGCTTTTTCAGACTTTTTGCTACTTTATATCCATTGTACAAACTCATTAAAAAGCACCTAAAAGTAGATCTCTCTGCATTTAGTGTGCATTTAGTGGACTTTTACAGCGTGTCCGTGCTTTTATGGCTCACTTTCAGTCACTAAAAGCAAACAAAATTGATTGAAAGTATCTGGAATACCACTAAAAGTAGCAAAAGGCAACAAAAAGGCAAAAAGAGTATCTGGAAAGCGCGGAAAAACGAGCATTCTGATTGGCTGAGAGTGAGAGTCCATGAATGGTGCGAAATGAATGGGCTAGGCAGCGGGCGAAAGGAGCGAGTGGGGGAAAGGAGCGAGTGGGCGGAAAGGAGCGAGTGAGCGGAAAGAGGAAAAGAAAATATTGAGAGTGAAGGAACGTGGTGAAGTTGGCCGAAAGCAAGCGTCCGTGGACGACGCAAAACGAGCAGTGACTGGTAGCGGGTGGGAAGACAATGAACCGATCAAATCCTCGAACGGAAGAGCTAGGATGGAAAGGGTAAAACATTATTGAAAAGTTCCAACGCAACGGCAGCGTGGAGGGTATGGAGGGAGGGTGTTCCAACACGGCGGCAGAGCGGAAAGGGTATCTGAGAGGGGGAGAGAGCATTCTAGCACGACACCAGGGCGGAAAAGGTATAGCCTAGGGGGAGAGTGTTCCATCGCGGCGTGAGGTCGTCCGAGAAGCAAGAAGTTCTGTAGATTTGTTAGCCAGACTGTCAGGGGAAGACGACATGATAAGCATCATACACATCTGAGCCCGAGGATCGAACTCCAACTGGCCCACTGAAGACTGACTACCAGTGGACAATCCAGAAAGAGGACTGTCTGTTGTGGCGAGCAAGCACAGTGCGCCAGCTACGATGTTCCCAAGCGTGTCCATACGTCAGCCTGAGATGGCATGGTAGTAGGACAAGGTCTGGCCTCCCCAGTTCTGCAGTGAGAACGCCGTGCCCTTGGTACTCGACTTTCCAGTGGCCTTGTTTAGAGTTCGGGGTTGCCTCTGATTATACCGACCGCTAACCATAACCTCCTCCCCGTCATCCTGATTCTGGGTGATATCCAACTTCTCTGTCGCAGCGAGCTGAAATGCACGTTCGAGCTGTTGATACGTCGTTAGCTTACTCGATGGGTACCCAAAAATATCAGTTCAAACTGCTGTGGTACAGAGTGCGAGTGCACCCGTTATTCCGTAATTAGACTTCGATAGGAGGTCCAGCCCAGGGACATCAACCCAGCCGGCAGTATCTTGCAGATGGGTGAGACCAAGAAGTTGAAGGAGAAGGGGGGACTGGAAAGCACTAAGTTTGTCAGTGCTGTCAAAACTTTTGTATGCAAATGCCTGGGCTTCCAACATCTGGACCGCCATTTCCGTCGTAGTTATTTCCTCATCCAAGTTTTCCATGAGAAATGCCCTGACGATACGAGTTGCCACGTTTCCTATTGTATTACGCCAACGCGCAAGGCGCTGAGAGGCCTATCAGGGATGGCAGACAAGGTTAAGTAGTAAGTAGGATTTAGAAACGATTCAGTAAAAAGATAGCTGGGGAACACACCAATTTGTAGATTGCCGATCCATGATTGACATCGCTCTGCGTCAGGTTGAATGATGGGTAGACGTGCCGAATAATGGCAACGAGAACACGTGCAAGGTCACTATCGCTGATAGTCCATACGTTCGCCTGGTCCCCACACCACAAGAGGAGGCTTGGGAGTACAACATTCGACCACTTGTCCTCTGGGTCATCCTGCAACTGTGGTGGGAGGTCGCTCTTTGTTGATTTAAGCCTAGTAGAACCTCCAACAGCTGGCTTCGGTACGACCTTACGTGACTTTCTTAAGGACACAACCTGAGCGTGTGTAGTCGCAATCGAAGCTTGATAGAGCCCATTATCGCTGCTACCCACTTTCTCGGTCTTGATTTTCCTATTTGGGTGGGCTTCAACGATGCCCACGGCAGTCTGTGGGTCATAGTGAGTATGAAATTTCTTCATATAAGCCCACCTAAGCCGTGGTTGAAACTCAGTGAACTTTCCTTTAATGTGACACGCGGACCACTTTCAAGCTCTGACTGAGGCTGGAGGTCAGGCTCCATTCTGTCCTCCGTTTCAGTCCAGTCGGGTTCTTCGTCACTCAGTATGTTGCGCTTCCGTTTCCCTTTTACTCGCTCTGACTCAGAGGCACGAGGTGTTTCTCCTGGAAGTGACTCGGTGTAGTTGTCCAAGACTTCAATTTGAGCCACTGCCATAGTGCGAGTCAATGTCCGCGGCTGACGGTAGTAAGTGAAGTTAGGTAGTACTGTTGTATCACTGACTCTTACCTTTGAGATTCCCTTCAACTGTTCTGTTGTGAGTTTGTCCCTATCATCCTCCGAGTCAGAGTCGCCACTGAGCACTAACTCTGTTGGTACTGGACTGGGACATCTGTCACTGATTTGACTTTCTGGCTCGCTAGGTAAAATGATATATAGGTATGTAGCAGCATACTATGTGGTGTGAGATTAAACACTTACGCTCGTGCTGTAGACAATTGGGCCATCGCCCTCTGTTCTCCCAGCGATGTTTGCACTGACATGCCACTCGTACTTGAGGTTTTAGTAGCCTCCGCAACCCTCTTCCTGGTGATTTTGGCCAGAAGACCAAGCAAGTCACCATTCTTTGGTGCTTGCTCTGCAACTTCAATCCCTTCGGCCCCGACTAGTGAGTACGTGTATGGTCTACTCAAATGTGGACTATTTTGACTTACATGGCTTGTGCGCTGAAAGGTTGACCGGCGACTCAAGGGCAACTGGCGCCTGTCCCTCCTGTCCCTTCTTTTGGACAATACGTGGCTTTGGGCGCACAGCCGCTTGATCCTTGGTAATGTTCTCTTGCTCCAACACCATATCGGCTTGCACAGCAGAGATTCTCTGGTAAGCATTGTCCAGCGCTGACTTTTTGACCTGTTTGGTGTGTCTAACTTGTTCTTCGTCGGCATGTTTCTGCACTGACGTACACCTTGGCGCTGGTTTGTCAGGTAGTCCTGGTTGGGCCGTTGCATTGGCGGGTCGAGTGCGACGAGAGGAGAGCTCGGGAGGCTGAGATTCTCCTGTAGGTTTGTCAGGTGCTCGAGCCGTCACAATGCAATGAGGGGAGGGTTCAACAGGCTCTCTCCCAGATCTCCAACGACTTGGGGCTACCATGACAGTGACTAGTACACTGGCAGTTTGGAAAGAAGGGTATGCGACGAGTGGGCTGTAATGAACAAAAAGGAGGTGATGTAGGTAACGAGTTTTATAATGTTAAATTAGTTAGCTGATACATTGATTCCTAGTAGCATCCACCTTTCTGACTCATGCTTGTGTAGCGTATCAGTGAGACGGTTAGTCAAAAGGACAGCAGGACAGTACTAGAGACAGTCAGGTACCAGCAAGACCTGGGTGACCTAAGCTGAGTCGTGACCGAGTGACGAATAGAAATAGAATATACTCACCTCGCCATCGTCATCATGCCAGTGTCATCATGTCCAGGTCACACACATATATACTAGCTTATCCAAGGATGAGCGCTGAGGAGGAAGACGATCGGGCGTGCCCACCTCTCCCTTCCTCCCTCACCCACCCACCCCACACGAATATGATGACGACAACGAACAACACGACAATTGCCGCGACAGCCTTGTGCTAGTGCATCGTGACAACAGGGCCGACGAGGACACGACAACAACACGAGAATGGCACGATGCAACAACGCGACAATGGAATGTTGGTACGATGAATGCGAAGAGGATGTGCGTCTCCCCAGCCTCACCCACCCACTCACTCACTCCTCTCTCTGAGTCCCCCCAGCATATGCCCCGCCCTGCGACGTAACGACACGGCGACATGACATTAACGACTAGTCTCCCGTGGACAGACCCTTACATAAGTAGGAAGACAGTCGTTCCTACTCTTCTAATCAACGACGCACCACGCACGATGGTGACTACGGCGTGCCATGACGAGACAACAACGACCCACGCAACATGACCGCGCCGCGACAACGACAACGACGCAACTTGATTCACGCGATGACGACAGCGTGACGATGATGCCATGGCAGGGGGTCGAACAACGGTGACGAGCAATGTGACTGATACATCGATACGTTATTATGTCATGATGACACAACTACATATCGATGCAACAGTACACATTCGAGTGTCGGGTACCCTTAACTGACGTTCCAAATCAACAAATGCACAAAAAATCAAGCAGCTTTTTTTAGGTAGTGCGCGCACTTTTTTACACGTTATACACTCAGTTTTTCATGTATCAGCAATATGGATAGAAGAATACAATACCATAGGACAAATGTGTTACGCGGGAGCATTCTGGCTCCACTACAGACGGTAGTCTTCTCGACTCTAGCCTCAACGATAGTCAACTAGACGTCGTTGGGAATCACGAGGTATACACCACAAGGCAACTTCGAGGATCTCACGAAGAGTCACGTCAAGAAGTTCCAAGGGTTTCGAGTTGTAGGCGAATGACAACACCTATGGAGGACTTGGAGGAGGTCTCGCTCGCAAGCGGGGGCAGATGGAACTAGAATGCTACAATTGCGCAGAACTAGCTAAGGGACACCATCGTACTACGAAGGGTATTAATACGGGGACGTATCGTGCACAGACCAAGCTGTGTTCGTAGTAGTGAAAGGAAGAAGGCCATAAAAGGAAAGGGGACGCGTAATACAAGAGCAGAGGGGAATGGAAAAGGAAAAGAACGCGATGGAAAGTGAAAAGAAGTATGTTACAAAGGGTCGTGGATGACAAAGCTATCCTCCCCAACGAGAATGACAGAAAAACGAATGCGACGTAAAACATAGGACGCCTCTACCTCGGGGATTCCTTCGGGTTCAACCCGAACCGTAACACTCTCGGCTTTCAATGTTCGAAGCTCGAGTGCTTCGATCCTTTTTAGCAGCGAGGCGATTACTTCGCCTTGGTCCTGGGTTCTGGCCCTGCTGCTCGAGGCCATTGGGTTGGCGGGTGTCGGGGTGCGGATGGAGGGGGCGTCCGAATAGATCGGCTCCGGGGGTTGGTCGAACATTCCTGAGGACAACATCGGGGGCGGAGAAGTAAACTGTTGCTTGGTAGGGAGTATTGTCGGGGAGGGTGGCTATAGCGTTGGTAAATGCAGTGTCAAAGTATTCATTAATGAGCTGGTCATTCCAAGCTCCTTCAAGTTCAATGGTGAATGCTTCGTCTGAAGTGATGTCGTTTGTGTCTATATCTTCTTCCTCAAAGATGGGAAGGCGGGGAATTCCGTTACTAAGGCGGACGAGGAGGGACTGTTCATATTTGAGGTCTGAAAACATATAACTATTTCAGGGAGGATCTCATGTAGAGTCGTGTCACCTGTCTGTAAATGCAATACCATGTCACAAGCATGGACGTTTGTCAAGGGGTAGAATTCGAGGAACTGGATTTGCCTGGCTACGGCACTGATTTAGCTCAGTAAGGCTTCAGATCTTATTTTACTTTGAAGAGTCATGAGATTCAAAGCGGTGTTTACATCACAAGACGCCAGTGCCCACTATCCAGATAAGGGATTGATACTCTTACAAGCGCGTAGCCGTGTCCTCTCGAATGAGGTCTAGGCGCTACGAAAGCGAACTCGTTTGCTGGTCGTACGAACCCTCTAGCTATGCAGTGGAAATCTGGTTGCAGTCCAGATGCTATCACAGGGCAACCGAGTACTCAAAGGTACCAATCTCCTATAACTCTGGAGTCTGAGTATGGGTGCACTGAAGCGGGTGCGCGCAAAGAGGTTGTTACGCTGGAGCGTTCTGGCTCCACTACAGACTGTAGTCTTCTTGACTCTAGCCGCAGCGATAGTCAACCTTGACGTCGCTGGGAATCACGAGGTATACGCCGCAAGGCAACGTCGAGGATCTCACGAAGAGTCACGTCTAGACGTTCCAAGGGTTTCGAGTTGTAGGCAAATGACAATGCCTAAGGGATGACTCGGAGAGGGTCTCGCTCGCAAGCGGAGGCAGATGGAACTAGAATGCTACAATTGCGAGCGAGACCCTCTCCGAGTCATCCCTTAGGCATTG
>JBBPLX010000510.1:0-20574 GCA_038090015.1 Leccinellum albellum
GCTGGCAAACGAATCCTCGGCCCATCCAAACACGACCACGACTTGGCCGCAGTAAAATTCTCTCCTGACGGGCGATTCATTGCTACTGCAACCTGGGAGAGAGACTCTGTTTGCATCCACGACAGCGGCAGCGGCGGCCTCCTCGCAGAGTTTCCAATTCAGGTCTGCTCCGGTTGCAACGAAACCCTCGCCTGGGCGGCCGATTCCAACCGCCTCTTTGCCTTATCCAAAGACGGCAAAATTCACTGTCTTAACGTGTCTGCCAAGAAGACGCTCGCGAAATGGCGCATTCATACCCACCACAATCCATGGTGTGTTGCACTGGCATGCAACGACACAATCGTCGCAGCCTCTGCTAACTCGTCGCTCTCACTCTGGGACACTATGACACACCAACAAATCGGGACCGTCATCCACCACTCCCACTTCATCTTGTCCATGGCCATCTCGCCAAGTTGCATCATTGCAACCGGTGAAGAGAACGCCATAACACTGCGGGATCTTTGCAACATCCTTCCCTCACCTTACCGCGATAATGTGAGTAGCGTTGCTCGTGTAAGACCACGTTTTTATTGATTTGTGCTTTCCACAGATACTCTTGGGGCGCGAAATCCGTCGCTTGAAGGTTGAAAAGAACGATCTCGAGGACACGGTCCAGTCCTTACGCGCACGGAACTCTAGTCAAAGTACGCTAATAGCTGTACGACTTTGCTGCACTGATATCGTTTCTACCAGAAGATGATATGGCGAATTTCGAGAAATCTGTTCAACAACTCCGTTCCCAGCTTGTTATATCCAACGGAGAAAAGACAGGCCTCAATGAAATGATTAAATCCCTTCGCGCAGAGAATGAAACATCGAGTGCGTTCTCTCCGCCTTCCACTCACTTCGTTGACAGACCCATTTATTAGATAGCGAAATTATTCATCTCAACAAATCGAACAAGGAATTCCGCAGTGCACTTGTAGCATCCAATGAGGAAAAGACAGGCTTGAATGAGATGATCAAGTTCCTTCGCGTACAGAATGAAACCTCAAGCACGTTCTCTCCACCTTCCAAATGATTTTGCTGTGCTGATACCCATTTCCACCAGAGAACGATATAGCGAATCTCGAACAAACCGTTCAAGAACTCCATACCCAGCTTGCTACATCCAACAAGGAGAAAGATGAGAGGATCGAGTCCCTTCATGCCCGGAATGAAACCTCAAGTGCGTTCTCTCCGCATTCCTCCCCACTTCGTTGACGATCCCGTTTATTAGATCGCAACGTCATTCATCTTAATGAATCGGGCAAGGGAGCTCCGCAACACGCTTCTCGTATCTCAAGGGTCACTCGATCGATTAACCCAGACCATCAGGGAACTACGCGCTGACATTACTAATCTACCCGAAGAGAGCTCAGGTGCATTTTGAATCATCTCCACCGTTGTGACTATCTGACCCCTTCTCAGTATCTATTGCACGGAAAATAAACGAGCACGAGCTTACCATCCAAGAACTTAGTAACCAATTCATCACATGCAATCATGCCCTTCGTGTGTACGACAAGAAGCATGAGTGCGAAACATTATACGCCGACGGTCGTATATGCGACGCTGCGCAGCATATTGCGAACGTGATGACTGAGGAGCTGTGGCATAACAAACTAGTTATAGATTGGCTTAAAGGTGAGTTTGTGCATATTGTTCTAGTCTTCTAGAATAGTATACTCAATCACTACCATCAGGATTTGTGCACCGATGCATATCAAGACTTGAGGAGATCGGAGATGCTCAATCAGTACCGTCTGAATTCCTGCACCGATATATATCAAGGCTTCGGGAGATCGGAGATGAGGCATCAAGTTCCAAGAACCATGATGAAGCTCTTTCAGCTTACTCCACTGTCTTGTCGCTCACTCCCTCGGATCCGGAAAATATCAGTGACATCATAATCAAATGCTGCAAAGCGCGAGTAGGTTTGTTGCAGGACGAAGTCGCAAATGCCACACAGGTACAGATTAATCTGCATCTCACGCCGGGTTGACGGTGCTAACTGTACAATCAGATCACTGAACGTGACCCATCAAACTACCAAGGATACAAAAGGAAACATGCCATATTACATGGCCTTGGGCGTTACAAGGAAGCATTCAACGCATTCGAGATGATGCTATCGAGGATGAACAATTCAGTTGATCCGCAAACTCGGGGTCAGTCCATCTTATTCATATTCCATAGATGACATGGACTGATTTCATGTCAATAGACATGTGTGATCGATATCTCGATGTGACTCCAGTGATCCGCAAGGTCGTGGAGCAGACAACCCGCGTCATTCCTCATGTTCTCATCGACACTATAACTGGTCGTCTCTATGATAAGACAATGCAACAAGCAGCTTTCGAGGAATGTTCTATGTTTAACGAGCTACGGTCTTCCATGATTATCGGTGATCGACTCGACTATGCGCGCATCCAGTTGGAGGTAGAGAAGTTCTATGAATATGTGATGTTCTCGCATAGGTGGCAACCACCCGAGCCATCGTTCCAAATGGTCGAGAATACTCCAATCTATGGGCTACCCACATCTCCTACGATCGACAAGCTTATCAACTTTTGCAAGCTCGTGATGTCTCGGCGGTTCCGGTGGGCATGGAGTGATACGTGCTGTGTTAACCAGAGCGACAAGGGAGTTCAGCAAGAATCAGTTGTCGCTATGTTTCAGTGGTATTGTCATGCGGCGCTCACGATCATCCATCTTCTCGGCGTTCACTCCAAGTCACAAAGAAAGGGTTCTCTGTGGAAAAGCATCTGGAATACTCGTGGATGGACATACCAAGAGTACGTCGCATCGAAGGTCGTACAATTCTATACCGAAGATTGGAAGCCATACATGAATGTCGAGCTGTTCAACCACAAGGAATCTCCCCTAATAATTTCCGAGATGGAACAGGCAACCAACTTTGCTACTCAGGCACTCGCAACACTCCAGCCAGGGCTAACTAGGGTGCGCGAGAAGTTGTACTTGGCTTCGAGGCGTGAGACGACACGGGTAGAAGATATCGCATACTGTCTGTTCGGTATCTTTGATGTCGCACTCCCGGTGATATATGGGGAGGGCACACGAGCAGTCCGACGTCTACTGGAGCACATCTTGACACAATCTGATAACGTCACACTTCTCTCCTGGACCCGGGATGGAAACTCGAGCAGCAGTACCAACAGCTACCTCCCTGCCGACCTCACTGTCTACGACAAGATCGATCCCCCTCACGTTCCACAACTGATCGAGATCGCCGAGATGGAGAGGATGACCATGGCCTTGCGATCGTCCTTGCCCGACCAATCACTTGCCATCCAGTTGTATGAGCGATTGTATGACCTTCCCCCTCTTTCGATCATCACTGGTCGACTCCATCTTGCTGGATTAATTTTCTCCCTGACATCCCTTACCACTATCGCAGCGGAACCTGGATCCAACTCGTTCGTTCGTGTTTATCGTGCCACTGCTCCCATCCTCGGTGACGTGCGCATTGAGACCAATGACGACTTGGTTGGGATGCATGGCTTGGTCCTGATCCATCCCTGGATCAGTCCCCTCCTGAACAGGGATTTCTCTGGCGGGGCTCCTCAGTTTGATCTAGCGCTGCGTGCTTTACGACTCGTTGTTGGACTGAAGCAGCCGTTCGGTGCGCTGTTGCTTGCTTCGCAGGAGCGCGTGCTGTATAAACGTGTTGCGACGGACAGTTTCATCAAGGTTCAGATTCGGGCAGAGACGGGGTTGAAGGAGTTGATGGACAGCGTGCGGATAGTCGACGTGCAGTAGTTGTGGATTGTTATTTTCTTTGGTTGTTTTATAGGATCCTTATGACTTTCAGGCAATATCGCTGTCGTGACCGTGGTGCCGATGTGCCTTTCTCTTTTTGCTTCACTTCTTTCGTCTCGTCATTCATCATCCATCATTTTTACTGCTCAGAGCTAACGATCAACGACAAGGCAAGATGCTCAATCAGTTACTTAGAGTTTCCAACCTCATTTGCTGATTGATCATACGGATAACAATATGGAGTGAACTCCAGACCACGAAAGGATGATTGAGTTCGGGGTACACTGTCCCCCTTTTACTAACAACGAACAATGACAAGGTAAGATGTTCAATCGTTCTCAGCCTCGTTTGCTCATTGATCATGTGGATGACTAAATGGAGTGAACTCCAGACCACGAAAAGGTGATCGAGTTCAAAGTATAGTACGGCCTCGTGCGCAGTGAATGCATTGGACATCTCGCCCGATGGGAAGAAAGGCGCGACATGATAAGACGCTCTCTGATCATAATTATTTCGCGCGGGTGAGCCACTGCTCGACCACCGTTGTAAAGTTCTCTCCCGAACGGATTACGCATCGCTACTGGCACACATCGGAATCGAAACCCTGTCCTCCCATCGTCTCCACCTAGAGTGAACATTCAGGCTATAATCACCATACGCAGAGCTTAGACTGTTGGTTTGTTAGACCTACTGCAAATAGCACAAGTACATGAGCAGTATTCGGGCCAGGCAGCTTCAGGAATCGAGAAGTGGACTTGAGGGGAAGCTAACTGGTACAAGATACACAAGCGAAGCATGGTCACAGTAGGTGGTACATTGCATCCTTCGAGTTCACTGGACCAATAGATGCCAGCAATGGCAGTCCAGAGCTCGAAGCTGGGTATACTTAGCCTTGAAGGAGGTTCATGGTCATATAGAGATATGGTTCTATGTGAGTTGAGGAACACCCCAAGGGACGCCACAGAAGATTTGAGTGCGTACATGACAGTGTTCTGCTGGTTAGTGTTGGCAGTGATCGAGATGTTTGATGGGTCATGATTGCCAGAAAATCATTCAGTGACAATTTGGCATATTCTCCGGTCGACAACTGTGCCTTTGCCCTCCTAACCTGCAGACAATGGTGGCACCTCGGCGTGCTGGTCTAAGAAGACGGAACAAAAATTCGAAATGCCGATCCGGAGGATTCTCGGCTCGCCTGTCGGTTCGCGGAACCTGGGTAAGACCAAATTTCCCAAAAGCTTGGCTGATGCTTTCTTCTTGTCGAATACTCTCCCCTCAAACATGGGCTAAAGGCAGACAACTGTGCTTGCGGCGCTTGCTGTCTGTTAAAAGTTCGTCATATCCGCGCTCAAGGGACCGAGTTTCCGACTGGTCTTCTAAGAGGTCTAAAAAGTTCGACTCCGACCATGCCCCGTCCAGGGTTTCCGCCCGCATACCGAGTACCAAACCCCCCAGCAGCTCGAAACTCATTTCATCGTCAAACGTATCTGATATTCGAAAGCTTGTCAAGTCAAATGCCAAGAACTGGGCGTATCTCCCCCACATACTTCACCGCTTGGAGCGGTTTGGAATCCCTCGCGTCCATTTACCCGACCTCCTCTCTTCATTCCTCGCGGACATTCGCGAGGACATGCTCTTCAATGAATCCTGGTCCGCGAGACTAGATCTAGACCGGTTCCAATTCGCTCCCGCCGACGCGCTCTCTAACCAACGCCTCGACCAGACCATCACCCAACTCTTTTTCACGTGGGCCTCCGATCCTGAATGCCAACGCCATCTACGCGTACAGGGCGTCCCTCAATCCACCCTCGACATGATCGCCCGCCTCCACCACGTCGCCGACCTTTCTTTCCCCGCAGACCTCTTCCCGAAAGCGCGCGCAATGAAGCGCAAGTTTATCATGCACGTTGGCCCCACGAACAGCGGAAAGACACACATGGCGCTGCGCGCGCTTGCAGCATCGAGTTCGGGCCTCTACGCCGGTCCCCTGCGGCTCCTCGCACACGAGATCTGGGAGCGGCTCAACAGGGGACAAATCGTCCCCCTCGGGATGGATCCTGAACCTGGGTCGGAGCCTGACACGACCATCAATATGGATGTTGCGAATGAGACCGGCTCCCGGCCCACAGTTCGGAAGGAAGGTCATGCAAAGTATGTCCGGCAGTGCAACCTGCGCACGGGAGAAGAGTTTCGGATCGTGGCGGACAATGCACCGCTCATGAGCTCGACGGTGGAGATGGCCAGTTTCGACAAGTCCCTGGACGTGGCAGTGGTCGACGAGATACAGATGATTTCAGATCCAGAACGTGGTTCTGCATGGACAAACGCTGTCCTGGGTCTGCCTGCACGCGAGATCCATCTCTGTGGCGAGGAAACAGCAGTGCCAATCATTCAAGACATCCTCAAGGACACGGGGGACGAGCTCGTTGTCAACCGATACGAACGTCTCACGCCTTTGGAGGTTCAAGAGTCATCTCTGGGTGGTGACTTGTCGCAGATCCAAAAGGGAGACTGTCTCGTCGTGTTCTCGCGTGATGGTATATTCGCAGTCAAGCACAAGATCGAAGAGAGAACGGGTCTGCGCTGTGCAGTGGCCTATGGGAGACTACCACCCGAGATTCGATCCGAGCAGGCCGCGCTCTTCAACGACCCCCAGAGTGGTTACGACGTTATTGTCGCTAGTGACGCAGTCGGAATGGGACTCAACCTGTACGCACATCCTGTATGACACCTGCGCGGTCCTATCACTCATGCTGCTGTATTCCGCAGCAAGATCAAACGTGTCGTATTCGAAACCCTTTCCAAGTATGACGGTCAAGAAAGGCGACCATTATCGATATCTCAAACAAAGCAAATCGCAGGGCGAGCAGGACGTTACGGATTGCATGGCCAACCTGGTGGTTTCGTCACGACGCTGCACAAGGAAGACATACCAACGCTCTGTCGAGCGCTCTCAACTCCTGCGCCTCCCATTGCCTGTGCCATCTTCGATCCTCCAGGACACTGGATGGAGGACGTGTCGCAAGCTCTCCCGCCCACAGCCTCTACGCAGGCGCTTCTCGAAGTGCCGTCATACGTGTCTTGCATCCATCCTCTCTTTCGTGCTGCTACGCAGACACGCTTGGGCCAGCTAAGCGAGTTCATGGACACGCACGCCAGGGATCTGCTCTTGTCTGACAGACTACTGTTTAAGAATTGTCCGATCCAGTGGTCAGATCCGATCGCGCTCGATGTACTCGTGCAGATCCTGCGTCTGTACACCAATGCGATACGCGTTGAGCTCGACGCTGTATTGTCTGTCGCCCCGTTTATGAATGAGTTAGAGAGGGTGGAAGGGATGATGCGCGACTCTGACCGCCAGCCAAAGGTGCGTGCGTGCAAGGAGGCGCTGAAGCATTTAGAGGGGCTGCACAAGGTGCTCGTATTGTACCTCTGGCTGTCGTTTCGCAACGCGATGGCATTTTATGATGCGGATGAGGCGTATGCGCTGAAGGCTCGTGTGGAGCATACGCTAGAGTGGTGTCTCCAGCAGGTGTCTTCGCGTGCGCACGGACATAGGTGGAGGGTCTTGGAGGGCGGTGCGGATGCTATGACACGGTCAGAGGACAAGCTAGACTATCGGTATCGACGGAGGGCGAGGGTGGGCGGGAGAGATTGGGTGGCGGGAGTGGCGGCTGCGAAGACGGTCGCGGAGAGTGCGGGGCGGTAGCTTGAGGTGTTCGCGAGGATTTCATGATATTGTGCCCTTTCTTATGGACATCTAATGCCCTTGATGCTCGTCCTGAACGCTTTGGCCTAAAAGTCAAAGCCTGCCCACAGACGCCACTCTCAAAATATGCCTTCCTGTACATAAGATCACCCTGCCAGAGAGGAGAGAAAGACTGGGAAATCTAAGACTGAGTTTCCAAGATGGAAGGACGGCGTGTAGTGACTGCTATGCACTCTCATTCCACTGAGAGTGCCGCATGACGGTTACTGCACATCGTTGTCCTATCACTCCTATTTACTCGCTCCCATCTATTCCATCGAACGTTGATTTTTGACTCGGACTCGCTTTTCTTTTCTTTTTTTTTTTTTCTCAACTCTTGTCTTGTCGTCACTTTTACTGCTGAGAGCTAATGTCGACCAACGACAGGGCAAGATCATGTCCAATCGGTTCAAGTTCCCACCCTCGTTTGTTGACTATCGTGCGGATGACTAGATCTGGGCGGCGAATGCATTAGACATCTCGGCCGATGGGACGAAAATCGCGACAGCAAGGGATATGTAACGAGACGTACTCGGATCATTTCCCGTGGGGTCCGAGCGACCCCTCAACGCATTCGAACACGACCACTATGTGACCGTTGTCAAGTTCTCTCCTGACGTACTATAATCTCCTGTAGGCAGACCCTTAAGCAGGTCGAAGACAGTCATTTCCTCCCTTCTAAGCCTTGGTGCTGCTCATGAGCTCGATGGTGGAGATGTTCCATCAAGCCCCTGGACCCGGCAGTGGTGGATAAGATGTAGATGGGTTCACATCCCGAGCATAGACAATACGTGTCATGTTCGAAACCCTTTACGGTCAAGAGAGATGACCGTCGTTGATATAGTCGCCACGGCTACCGCATCTTGCGACGGAGACTCGGCCCGAAAAAACGTCACATCAGGGGGCTCTTCGGAATTATCCCGGTTCCTGACGTCGTCTGAAGTCCTCTGGGGGAGGAGGATGATAAACCCAGGCACACCCCGATCCCCAGAAGGGGTGGAAAGGACACGGAAACGGTCGTATGAGTATGAATGCAAGGAACTACAATTGTTAAATGAGATTAGTGAGAGAGGGTCGGGTATTACTTTCGCAATTGTTAGATAGTTTCAGGGAAAGAGAGCAACTAGTGCCTTCGCATCTGTTGATGGTCGAAGCCATGAGCGCAGGGTATGATCCTAGGAGTTTCCACACAAGAGGGATTGGAATAGCCGCAGCCTCTTCAGCCTGTCCTAAGACTCAGGGATCGCCGGGTTGGACGTGATGTCAAAATGTGAGCGATATGAGACCGACCTGTACTTTGCCGACAGGCGACGTTTACTCCAACGATAACCTTGTTGAATTCGAGATTCGTGCTCTGGGATATGATATGTCGTTGTCCGGATCTCTTCGTATCCCACCAATCCTCTGAAGACGGGGCTCTCACAGGGTGTCCAAGTAACACATCTGAACGTACGCCAGCGCGGTTACGATTATAAGATCCGAAGCTGCAGACTTGCCAAGTCCAAGAGCGGCGGTGAGCGTTACGTGGGGGAAAGGGGCTTTTCTGCAATACCTTCCACGAAAGTGAGGGCATGTGCTCAATCGATAATCTTAGAGAACTTGACGAGGTCCTCAACAGACTTGGTATCAACTAAGCTATCCTCGAGGTTCTCGAGCTCTACGTCAACCTGTCGATTGCCATAATGGCTCATGAAGATGGGAAGTACTTACGCGAGTCTATTGTCCAAAACAAAGTAATCCATGCAGCAACCACGGTATCGTGAGACGAAGTGTGGTAACATACATTGTATTTCGCTCGTTACACTCGCATGGCGAGAGTCACCATAGTCATCGTGTATAATTGCGTAAGTGACGTCATTGTCTAACCGTCCCCATGAGCAACTTGGGTGTAACGACTTTGAAATCTTGCAAGACACACATATCATCAGGGTGTCCGATAATTGTATACGCTTCATAGAGAAAGCGTCTTCGAAGTCCTTTACCAATATCTTGCTTGGGTCATGATTTTCCCGTTGAGAAAACCACGACCATAGTGGCGATCACACGTACGCGTAAAGGCGAGTGAGATATTGGCGCCCTGATCACTACGTGAGAGTGAATTAGCGTGCGCGTGTATCTCAGGCAACGAAGACGTATTGAGAGTAAACGACCAGACGTTGTATTCGTAGTTGAACCTGAACCAGCATGCTTTCCAGGATTCGCTCGGGCCTGAGGAGAAATGGTGAGTAGTACGCAGGCAAGATCATGGGTGCTGACCAGAGCAGCAGAACCAGGTAGAGCGGACAACCCAATTTCCTTCAACAATGGTCAGCAGGTGGGAGCACTGTCTGCGACCTAGGCAAGAGAATTACTGACGGATGTTCAGGAATCAAGTGGCGAAAGCTCAACCTCCCATGTCGCAACTGACGCGAACCTAATCAAAATCAAAGCGGCAGATGGAATAAATTCGGTCGCGTTTCTTGCTGACGGGAAGTACGTTGTGAGCGCAGGACACGAAGGGAAGATTCAACGATGGCGCGTGGAAGATGGCGAGGAGGTTGGAGAACAAATGGACGCTGGTACCGAGGTTTACAATCTGGCGATTTCGCAAGACAGCAAATGGATCGTGTGTGGGACGTACACTTCTAAAGTGATCGTCTGGGATGCGACGAGCCACGAAGAGGTGACCGGGTTCAAAGCAGACGGCGAAGCGGTGAACGCATTGGACATCTCAGCAGATGGAACGAAAATTGCAGCTGGAGGAGATGACTTCGCACTCAGCGTCTGGTCTTTTCCAGAGAGCGAGCGACTTCTCGGTCCACTCAAACACAACGGCTGGGTCGTCGCGGTCAAGTTCTCTCCTGACATGCGACGCATCGCCACTGCCACCTGGGAAAATCATTCCGTCCGCATCTACGACAGCAGCGACGGTCACCTCCTCAAAGACTTTTCGATTCCAGTCGATTTGGCATACAACGGATCGCTCGCCTGGGCCAGCGACTCGAACCGTCTCTTTGTCTTGTCCAAAGACGGGAACATTCACTGTCTCGATTTGTTCACCAAGAAGACGCAAAAATGGCGCATTCACACCCATCGCAATCCAAGATGCATCGCATTGGCATGCAACGACACATTCATCGCAGCCTCTGATAATTCGTCGCTCTCACTCTGGGACACTAGAACACATAAACAAATTGGGAACGTCATCCACCACTCCCATGACATCTGGTCCATGGCCATCTCGTCGAGTTACACCATCGCAACCGCTGGGGACGACAACATTACACTTCAAAATCTTTGTGATATCCTTCCTCCACCTTACCGCGAAAATGTGAGTAACGCTGCTTGTGCGAGATCACGTCCTTATTGTCCACGTCCTTTTTTCAAGATTGAGAAACCGGATGTTTGCGGCATGGTTGTGACTCTCCGTGCTAGGGACGCGCATCAAAGTGTGCTTATAATCTGAACGACTCCGCCGTGCTGATATTCATTTCTACCCAGGGGACGATATAGCGAATCTCAAGAGAACTGTTCAGGAACTACGTAACCAGCTTGCTACATCCGACGAGGAAAAGGCGGGTCTCTATGAAATGATCGAGTCCCTTCGCACACAGAATGATTCATCAAGTATGTTTCCTCCGACTTCCACTTTACTTCGTTGACAGTCCATTAGATCGTAAAATTATCCATCTCGAGGAATCGGACAAGGAACTCCACAGTGCGCTTGTCACATCTCAAGATTCGGTTGTTCGGTTAACTGAGACCATCAAGTCACTGCGCCCTCTCATTGATCCACTGGAAACGAGCCTGGGTGTGTTTTGAATCATCCTGACTGATGACAATCTGATCCGTTTTCAGAACCCATCGCACAAGAAACAAACAAGCTTGAGCTAACCGTTCAAGAACTCGATAACCAGCTTGCTGGATGCCAATGTTCCCTTCGTCTATACGACAAGAAGCACGCGTCGGAAACGTTGTTCGCAGACGGCCGCATATATGATGCTGCACGGCATATCCTTGAGATTGCGAACGCATTGACAGACGATGTGAGGTATAGCAGACTAGTCATGGATTGGCTGGAAGGTGATTTTATGCATCTTGTCCTGTGATAATATATTCAATATCCACCATCAGAATTCATGCACCGATGCGTATCGAGGCTTCAGGAGATCGGGGATGAGGCGTCAAGTTCCTCGGAACTTGACGAAGCCCTTTCAGCTTACTCCACTATCTTGTCGCTTACTCCCTCGCCTCCAGAAGAGGTACTGACGGAATGGGCGAGATTGACACTGACTCATCGTTCACCAAGCGAAGTATTGGGTGCCACAGACGAGGTATGGCTTATCCGGTCATCTAGAACTGCATGATGATTCTCGTTTCTTTTAGTTTAAGCTTCCAATGTTTCATGTTTATCGGGTGGTCTGTGATATTCTCGAAGATGATGATCGTCTTATGGAGGCGATCGAATGTTTTCAAAGGATGCAAAACGAACTATCAACGGAGACAAGCACCCAGAGACGGCAGTGGGAATTGGGCAAGTGATTACATTGGTGATTCAGAGACCAAACTAAGGGTCTCTCCAGATTTTCAACGACGTTGCGTAGAAAAACTGGAAAAAGAGGGCGATACAAAAATGGATTCGAAGAACCATGACGCGGCCATCGGATCCTACTCGATCGCACTCTCGCTTCACCCAACAAATATCAGTGACATCATAGTCAAATGCTGCAAGGCACGGGTAGGCTTGTTGCAGGACGAACTTGTAAATGTTACCCAGGTATAAATTAATCTGTATGTCACGCCCAGCTGACGGCGCTGACTGTACAATCAGATCATTGAACGCGACCCATCGGATTACACGGGGTACCAAAGGAAACATGCGATATTACATAGCCTGGGACGTTATCAGGAAGCATACGACACATTTGAAATGATGCTGTTGAGGATGAAGAATTCACTTGACCCACAAGTACAGGGTGAGTTGTTCTCACTCATATTGCGCAGACGACATAGGCTGATTTTGTGTCGACAGACATGCAAGATCGTTATCTCGACACGACTTCATTGATTCGAGGCGTCGTCGAACAGACAGTCCGTGACAATCCCCGTGTGCTTATCGACACCACCACTGGGCGTCTCTATGATAAGACAATGCTCACGACAGCTTTTGAGGAGCGCCCTATGTTCAACAAGTTGCGATCTTCCATGACTACCTGCGATCGGCTCGACTGTGCAAGTATCGAGCGGGAGGTGGAGAAGTTCTATGAATATGTGATGTTCTCTCATAGGTGGCAGTCACCCGAGCCATCGTTCCAAATGGTCGAAAACACCCCAATCTATGGACTACCCCCATCCCCCGCGAATGACAAACTCATCAACTTTTGCAAGCTCGTGAAGTCTCGGCGCTTCCGGTGGGCATGGAGTGATACATGCTGTATTAACCAAAGCGACAAGGGAGTTCAGCAAGAATCAGTTGTCGCCATGTTTCAATGGTACAGTCGCGCGGCACTCACGATCGTCCATCTTCTCGGGGTTTTTTCGGAATCGCAGGAACCCGGGTCTCTGTGGAAGAGCATCTGGAACACGCGCGGGTGGACATACCAAGAGTACGTCGCGTCAAAGATCGTACAGTTCTATACGGAGGATTGGAAGCCATACATGGATGTTGAGTTGTACAACCACAAGGAATCCCCCCTCATTCTTTCCGAGATGGAACAGGCAACCAGTTTTGCTACTCAGGCCCTCGCAACACTTCAGCCAGGGCTGACCAGGGTGCGCGAGAAGTTATACTTGGCTTCGAGGCGCGAGACGACACGCAAGGAAGATATCGCATACTGCCTGTTCGGTATCTTCGATGTCGCACTCCCGGTGATATATGGGGAGGGCACACGAGCAGTCCGTCGTCTACTGGAGTACATCTTCACCCAATCATCTGACAACGTCACACTTCTTTCCTGGACTCGGGTTGGGAATTCGAGTAGCAGTACCAACAGCTACCTCCCTGCCAACCTTACTGTATACAACCAAATCGAGCCCCCTCACATTCCGCAATCGATCGAGACTACCGAGATGGACAGTATGACCATGTCCTTGCGGTCATCCTCACCCGTTCCCTTGCTTGCCGTTCAGTTGTACGAGCGACTGTATGACCTTCCCCCCCCTTCGATTGTCACTCGTGGACTCCGCCTTTCTGGATTTATTTTCTCGTTAATATCCCTCAACGCTATCACAGTGGAACCTAGATCCGACTCGTTCGTTCACGCTTATCATGCCACTGCTCCCATCCTCGGTGACGTACGCATCGAGACCAACGATGACTTGGCCAGAATGCACGGCTTGATCCTGATTCACCCCTGGATCGGCCCCCTTATGGACAGGGATTTCTCTGGCGGGGCTCCTCAGTTTGATCTAGCAATGCGTGCCCTACGGCTGGTCGTCCGACTGAAACAGCCATTTGGTGCACTGTTGCTTGCTTCGAAGGAGCGCTTGCTGTACAGACGTGTTGCGACAGACAGTTTTATCAGGGTTCAGATCCGGGTAGAGACACCGTTGAAGGAGTTGATGGACAATATTCGTACAATCGACGTCCAGTAATCGTGTAAATATTCTTGGCTTTGGGTAGTGTATTTCTCTCGGACCGTATCCCGCCTTTCATACATATTTACTTTGTCGTGCTCGAGTTATTCGCGCACAAAACCGTAATTATATATCCAATACCCGATCTTCGGATCAGAAAATGTTCTCTGAGATTTGTCTGAGATCTTTCTTTTTCCGATATCGCGCTTCTTACATGTATGCTGCAGACCTTGACCGTCTCCGAGTCATTGACGGGATACGATTTGAGGGGGGAAATATTCTGCTTGCCAACTGAGATAGGCTGAAAGCGAATCTAAAATTATGGGGCAAGGCCGGCTGAACGTTCTTAACCAACTTGAAGGCTAGATACGGTCGTTTGGGAAACTGGTCGCTTCTCGGTGCGATATGATGGCAAGTACACTCACGCTCGTGACGTTAGGCAGTGTAAAATCACGAGAAGATGATGATGATCTGAGAGCCTCAATATGATAATATATACATACACATTCCAGTAGTCCTGGGGGGTTTCTCCGAGTGTACCTAGCTGGCACAGGTCCAGATAAAAATGATTGGAATTTTCAGGCAACGGGTCACGGAGGAGTTTGCATTGCACAGCCACTATCTTCCAACTTCTTTCGAACCAGCAGTACTTGCATTGGAGGAAGGCATCGCGAGATTCAAGTTCAAGACGACACTCATAAAAACAGGCTTTCTTCCAATAATAGTTCTTCATGCCAGCTGGGGTCTGCACTGCTCATCTTGGGCGGAACGAGAGAAAGGTCGATTGGAGGAGCCGAGTCAGGTACATAGTAGCGAGCTGAACTTCCGCTCGTGAAGTCGTACCTATTTCCAGCTCACTTCGCTCGTTCTGATGATTTCATCAAAAAGCAGCATCATACTCCCAACACCAATTGGCTTCCAACTGGCACTGTCCCGGAGGTTCTAGGAGACCGATTCGGACGTAACCTCAGTCTCAGTGAGTTATGACAGTGGATATTCGACGCTGACCAACTCTATCAGATGAACACAGGGGCCTTGAAGCCGTCTGAGGTTTGTTTAACATCTCGGTTGCCGAGCCGCTGGAGGTGGAGGTGGAGCCGGAGCGCAGCGCGCACCAACCCCCGCAAGTAGCTGCTAACTGCGTTCGCTCGTCCACTTCCATTATTATTGTCATAATGGGCAGAGATCGGATCCGGTTCGATACTTTTATGGAAATCCACTGCGTCTCAACACCGAGGAGCGTAGTCCTGCATCTACGGAGTTTCGTTTGACATTATCGATGCCGCTATCCAAATCCTCACAGAAGGGGCATAGCAGCTGTTGCAATGGGTATGAATGTCATGGATAAGCTAAACGAATATCCGTTTCATTTCTGTCGCTGCAGCCATGTCTATGGTTTATGACCATGAAACAAGTCCCTTATCGATTATGAACAAATTTACCAACACACGGAGCGGTGCCGTCCCTCAAGACCTTCATGTCCTGTGAGGGTCGCACTATGGCGCGGTGGGTCTTCAGAGTAATACAAGCGAGAGGTACCGCTGCGGTGCTTCCTCCCTTACCTCCACCAGGTCGCTCCTCCATGTTGTAGTGCTCGTCCAGGGCCTATCGCGTGGTATCCGGTGGCACCTGAGTAACGAGATGGAACTTCTTGGAAGGATCATGTCTTTCGGGACACTGACAAATCATCCAATTAATCAAGGCTTATCGGCATGGATAGCGACGGCAGCAAGAAGCGCAGTCCACCCCTACTCGAAGATAACGGAGGCAATATCCGGAAGGCGAATGCATTGTGCGCACACGTTCCCTAAACCCACGGCTCCCGAGGTTTTGAGGGCTCCATCCTAGGCCAATCTTGCGATGTCAGGCCGGGCCAGGCACTGCACCCGGTGTATATAACGAAACATTCGTATGGGAGAACCCTTCCATCCACGACACCACCCATGGAGTTTTCTGCTTCGATTACTCGACTCGCCGTGTTGGTGCCTCTCGTGGTTGTTACTATGGACATAATTCGACGGATTGTTCAAACTCGAAGAGAGAAAAAGGGGTATTCTCTCCCGCCCGGACCTTCCCCACTCCCCATTGTTGGAAACGTCTTCTCAGTTAATACTGAAGAACCCTGGTTGACCTATACCGAATGGCGGGCCAAGTATGGTGAGTAGAGTGCCGAGTGAAAATGCTCAACTTAAAAAATGCCTAGGTGACATAATATACCTTAGGCTCATGGATTCCGACATTGTTGTCCTGAACTCACCCTCCGTCGCAACGGACCTTCTGGAGAAGCGATCCCAGATATACTCTGATCGTCCTTTCATCGCGACTGTTGACCCGTGAGTAATTCTTTCATATGATCTGGCCTCTAAACCGACTTCTAGTGACTGACGTCCTTGTAGATATGGGCATGATTGTAACTTTGCGTTCGCACGCTATGGTGACCATTGGAGGTTGTGCCGGCGAATATTTCATCAGACATTCCGCCCCGAATCTGCTTTGGACTTCCATCCCATGCAGCTTCGCAGAGCCCGGCAGATGATCGTGAACATGATGGACGAGCCTGATGGATATCCATCTCATTTCTCAACGTGAGAATTTTGTAGACTCTGATTCATTTTTTGGATGTGACCCGAATTCATGCAGGTTCTCAGCAGGTATATCCATGTCCGCGGTGTACGACTATGAACCGAGCCCTCGGAATGACCCTTTGGTGTCAATTATCGAAAACTTCATTCGAGCTTCCTTCTCGGCATTGACACCCGAGAAGGCACTCCTCCTTAAGACATTTCCATTCCGTGAGTGACTCTCAGTGCTATTTGATGACGGCATGTGTTAAAGTCATGGGATAAAGTGCTAAATGTTCCGGAGTGGTTTCCTGGATCCTGGATCAAACGAGAGGCAAAAGTGGCATATGAGTGGAGGAACAAGATGGTCGAAACTCCCTACCAATACGTTCAGAAGCGCATGGTAAGCCTTCATCGCTCTGAAATAAACTGGCCATGGCACGGCTGTTGTCCCGAGTCAGGAATCTGGGAACTGTTCAAACACTGCAATGGTAGCAGATCACCTCACTCGTATGGAGAAACTGGATGATTCTGATCGTCCTGCCTACGAATCAGCCCTCAAACATGCATCTGCGACTGCTTTCCTTGGTAAGCGTTTTGTTAACGCAGGTATGCGAATGTCGACTGGTTATTCACTAGTTTAACCCGCAGGCTCGGCGGAAACGGTTTGTGTTGTGCATTTTAGAAGGTATACATCCCTCATGGCAATGCAGACAACCTCAACATTGATGGTGTTCACGCTTGCAATGGTCGAGAACCCGCATGTGTGGAAGCGCGCTCAGGCCGAAATTGACGCAGTGATAGGAACCGACAGGCTGCCTGAGTTTGACGACAGGCCACGCTTGCCATACATCAACGCAATCGTACGAGAGACATTGCGATGGAGGCCTATCGTTCCCTTGGGTACATACATGGCTGCTAATGTGTTTGAGCCCATTTGGCTAATTTCGTTAAAGGTGTTCCACACTCAACCATCACCCACGATATATATGAGGGTTACTATATTCCTAAAGGTATGTACACACACTATCACTTATCTGCTTGAAGAATGAACGGTCCATTCAGGGGCAACCGTCATTGCTAACTCATGGTATGTATCTCTTTTCCCGCAGGAGTTGCAGTGCGGTGATTCAGTGTCATCTAGGGCCATGTCGCGCGACGAAGCTCGATATCCAAATGCAGAGAAATTTATTCCAGAGAGATTTTTGGATGCAGAAGGAATGCTGACGGAAGACGAGCCCTTGTACGTCTTTGGGTTCGGGAGACGACTCTGTCCAGGTTGGTCCATGCACGTCGGACTTATGCACAAGGTTACTTCCCTTTTGCAGGACGACACACTGCCGACGCATCGGTCTGGAGCGGCATCGCAACGATGTTAGCGACCCTCGATTTCAATCTGGCCAGAGATGAAGATGGAAGGGAGATTACCTTCACTGCGACGTTTGCAAGCGGAGTTACGCAGTGCGTCGAAACAGTTCATGTTCTAGATTTTCCTGCTCAAACTCAGCAGACACCCAAATCGATTCCCGTGTCGACTGGTCCCTCGTGCGCACGTCAGCGGAGAATATTTCGAGCGCATGCTATCACAGTGATATGTTACTGTGACGCAGGGGAACATGGTGAGGGTCAGGGGGTTACCACGCTTGGCATGAATTTGCATCTAGCACAAATAATTTCGTTGTTCGATGGATGCATTTGTGAATGCAAATGGATGTGCCGGCTAGCCTGAACACATTCTTTGCAGTAATACCCAAAGTCTGTATTTCCAGATCAACCTCCGATCATATGAAACTCCAAGAGTAGTGTGCATCCACTAGCAGGCGAATATGTGGCTTTCGGTTGTTAACGCCGAAGCGATTGTTGGACAGCTTGTACTTCTGAAAAAAAAACCGAGGTGCATCCAATCAGCCTCCACATGATCTTTCGAGTTACATTTACCTATGGTGATCTACCTGATTCCGGTTCTTTGGACGTTGCTCCATGCGCGGGGAGGAGGGGAAGGCAGCAATTTTGGGGCTGAGAGAGGTAAGAGCGCTTCCGAAAGTCCGAGCGACATGCGCTTACGGGGTCCTTGCCAGTGAGAGCCACGGGTGTGCATAAGAGCATTTCCTCAGACTGGTATATAGTCTCGGTTCTAGGTGTACCCTAGGTTCTAATGGTGGTAATGCTCCAGGTCGTCTGGCTATTTCCGTACAGCTGAAACGAGTGACACAATCGTTGGCCTGAAGGTGAAACTTTGCCGCCCGTATCTCCAAAGAGATAGACTAACCAAAAGAGTACGGCGATCTACTAGGTCACGATAACTGTATTATAAGTCGCCGAAAGAGGTCTAGAACGCACGGTGTAGGTGTTTTTTTGGGATGTCGGTCTCCTGGTTTGGTAAGTAAGTAGCAGGCCGACACTACAAAAAAACCAAAACTCCGATAGTCTCTCATCTCTGCGCATACGCTACCTGGGCTGTCGGACCGTCCGTCGTCCCTCTCCGAAGATTGGGACCCGGTCTCGGGACAGTACGAGCATTGAGTGAGCAAGGGGGCGGAATGGGTGTGGTTTCGAGCTTGCGAAAGCTCTCGTCGGGGGGCCGTGTAGGTGACTTCCAACTATAACACTCGGAGAGAACAGAACACTCCTAGCGGTTGGTGTCGTATGGGTGGGAGAAGGCGGATGGGGATTATTATCTGCGAGGTCATCGTCACGAGGACGATCCGGCGGACCAGTCGGGCCAACGAGCCCCTTTGGGGTTGCTTGCTCGCCCTTCTTCGTTACCATGTGGTACGGTGGTACCACCACAGAACTAGCCGAGGTGGCAACAAATATCAGTGACATCATAGTCAAATGCTGCAAGGCGCGAGTAGGCTTGTTGGAGGACGAACTTCTAAATATCATCCAGGTATAAATTGACACGCATGACACACTGAGTTCACAGCGCTTACTTGTATAATCAGATTATTGAATGTGACCCATCCAACTACAAAGGATACAAGAGGAAACATGCGGTATTGCATAGCCTGGGACGTTACAAGGACGCATTCGACGCATTCGAGGCCATGCTGTCAAGGATGGAGAATTCAATTGACCCACAAGTTCAAGGTGAGTTGTTTTCATTCATGTTATGCAGAAGATGTGTATTTATTTTGTTTCGACAGACATGCGGGATTATTATCTCGATGCGACCTCACTGATTCGCCAGGTCGTCGAGCAGACCGTCAATGACATACCCCGAGCACTGATCAACACCACTACTGGTCGTCTCTATGACAAGGCGATGCAAATGGCAGCTTTCGAGGAGTGCTCCGATCTATGTTCAATGAGTTGCGGTCTTTCATGACGACCCGCAGTCGGCTCGACCGTGCACGCATCCAGAGGGAGGTTGAGAAGTTTTATGAATATGTGATGTTCTCGCACAGGTGGCAGCCACCCGAGCTATCATTCCAAATGGTTGAAAATAGCGTTGTCTACGGACTACCTGCATCCCTCACTATCGACAAACTCGTCAACTTCTGCAAACTCGTCCGGTTTCGCAGTTTCCGGTGGGCGTGGAGCGACACGTGCTGTGTTAACCAGAGCGATAAGGGCGTTCAGCAAGAATCGGTGGTTGCCATGTTCCAATGCCAGTGGTATTGTCGTGCGGCACTGACAATCATCCATCTTCTTGGTGTTCACGCGGAGTCGCAGGAGCCTGGGGCCCTGTGGAAGAGTATCTGGAACACGCGCGGGTGGACATACCAGGAGTACGTTGCTTCAAGGGTCGTCCAATTTTACACAGAAGATTGGAAGCCGTACCTCGGTCTGGAGACATTCAATCACAAGGAATCACCCATCATCCTCGCAGAAATGGAACAGGCAACAATGTTTGCTACTGAGGCCCTTGCAACACTCCAGCCGGGGCTGACGAGGGTGCGC
>JBBPLX010000511.1:0-20569 GCA_038090015.1 Leccinellum albellum
ACCCGACGCAGGCAATTTGGATCAGCCGGGGAAGCAGTAACGGAAAATCCCGACACTAGTAAGGCTGTTGACAAGACAGCGGCACAACTTGTTTGATGTCTGTATGGAACTTCAAGCTTCAAACCCCAAAAAAATCGGCGCGATTTATGGAATGGGGATGTGCGTGACTCGTACTAGATTGTGTGCGAATTCTTTGGGACTTGGACATGCAGTAAATTCAGGGTACCGCATCATCTTCAGAGTTGTTAGCTTCAGCGGGGTGCATGTATACGCGTATGAATGAACTCGTACTTCAACTGGCCGTCATGGGACGGAGCGGCAGCAGCAGTAGTTGGAACAAATGTACGGTACATCCAAACAGGATATTCCACTGGCAGGGGTCAGAGGCAACAGTTACGTTGTCATCCAGTTTTGTATGCATGCCAGCTAGGAAGGATAATCCGGGTACAACACGACCCCCGTGAAATGCGCAGAACCTGACGGAATATCCACGTATTACTCACTTACCACCGAACATCATTGTTCCCTGATGGCGCATGAATCCACCTGGAGAACTCACCATGAACCAATTGGGAGAGGTCCGAAGGGGGTGGAATAGGATGAATAAAGGAGGGTAGTAAAGATATGAACTCGGTTCATGCTTCTTGGAGCTAATAAGAGCTCGCGAGATGACTCCGAGTGATCTGCTTAGCCTATGTCCCATAGCCTGAGGCCTGCAGCCTGGTTGGTGCATATCGTACTGGGAGGTCGTGAAAGTGTTCATGGAGCAGAAAAGTCCCGAGGAAGATTGTACCCTTTCGCAACCTTTCCACCCAAAAAGTTCAGGCTCTGACCCTGCTCCGTTCACCACATGCAAGTTCAATCCACATGGTAAAGATACATTTGCCCTCCTTCAAAGAACGAACAGTAGTGAGGGAAGAAAAAAGAAGGGACATGATGTGACTGGCGCTTCACGTCATCATACATTCTCCACCTGCTCCTCGAGTCAATTCCAAAGCTTTCCACCGAGCTCGGGGTCTTGTGTCTCCTTCAAAGGGGTGGCAACGTGCGCCCAAGGTGCAAGATACTAGAGAAGGAAGGCAAAGTCTTCAGTATCCCTCACGGCAGCCCCGATACTAATGACAGAAATGCACTTCACCACTGAGCCCCACCGCCTCTGGCATCGTTCCAGCGTAGAGCTGCATTAATGAACCGAACGGTGTATCATACATGATAGTGTGAGCCTGCCGCAAATAACGACATGGTTACCCGTGATGTCCATTCAATCATAAATGATGCTTCCGATATCCAGGGATAGTCAACCTACCGCGATAGACGTTACCAGTGAGGGCAAGTGGCGCTGTAGATCCAACTTGATATTCCCGGGATTGAGAGACGTGGATATGATGCCCTGGTCACCATACCGTCGTGCAAGCTCGAGTGCAACGACTACATTTGCCTACCGCGTTTGTATCATCCAGATGTTAGATACAGTCGACCTACAAATGAGGCCATTATGTGGTACACACAAATTTGCTCTGGGAGTACAGCAAACCGGAGCCTTGTTTGCGTCGCTTTGGCGAGTCCTTGAACGTGTCAAAGTCGAGGCGACCAAAGAGGTGACCAGACGAGGAAGTGGTGACGATACGCATCTTGCCATCTGTGCTCGTCTTAGCGGTGGCGATCATTGTTGGGAGGAGAAGCTTGGTAAAGTAATGGTGTCCTATTTTGGGATGTCAGGATGCACGGTGGTCTGCGGAACAGAAGGGAGCAACATACCCAGGACGTTTGTGCCGAATTGGAGATCGTATCCATCCGTCGTGAGCCATTTGATTGGGGGTAACATGACACCGCTGTTGATATTTCTGTACACAAGACGTTTCTTCTTGAGTGTCTTGCACACTCACGCATTGTTGAAGAGAACATGAAGCTGCGACTCTTTGGTGTTGAGGTTGATTCAGAACGGAAACCATGGGCATATCAATACTAGTGGCTGGGGTCGAGCAGAATGCACAGACCTCAAGAACTCCTCTGCAGCCGCTTTGACGGCTTTCAAGTTCGCCAAGTCGAGGTGCAAGTAAATGGCCTCGTTGCCTGTATCATGTTTGAGAAGGCGTATCGTATCTTCAGACTGTGCCTCGTTTCGTGCGGCTATGTAGACTCGAGCTCCGTGAGCGAGGAGGGCCTGGTAGCAAGTTTCACTGAGTAAGAACGCTAAAGCTGGGAACAGAAAAACGGATGTTTGGGAACACGAAAAGTTACCCGGACGGTTTCCTTCCCGATGCCTGTGCTACCACCTGTGACGATGACTACCTTCCCCGTGAGATCAGGAATGTCTTCGACGCTGAAAGTCGGCTTAGAAGGGAAGACTTCGCAGATCCAAGTTGTGAGTGCGCTCATGAGTGCCAACGCTTCTCCGTTGGATCCAGAGCTCTCTAATTATGTAATACTGTCCTCAACGAGTTTGAAGCTCAACTTGAAACTGTAGGAACGACTGTCTTCCTACTTTAGGGTCTGCCTACGGGAGACTAATTGGATTGAGACGTACAACGAAGACGCATAGCAAGACTCTAATCAAGCACGTCAAGCTTCAACTTCCGTTTTGCGCTATGTTCTTGTTCCTCGCTCGGATGAATCACTGGCATGACACACTACCAGTAGCACCTTGCATCAAATGTCGTTCCTTTCAATCATCATCCGTTTGACCCATGCATCATTTGTTTTGCTTCTATCACTGATGCCGTGGATATTGATACTGTTGCCTTCTCATTAGAACAATCTGTAGGTGGATGTTTCATCACCAGTCCTTGCCCACCCATCTAGAATGCGATTCATTACGATAACTACATTTGCAATCACCAGCAGACTGGTTGCTTTCGCCATTGCGAAGCCTCTACCGAGCTGGAAGGTGGGTGGCATTGCCATACCGCTCACCAGACAGTCTCCCTTTCTGAACTCCAACAAAAGCATTGATCTGGACGTAATCAGCTCTCATGGTATATCAGTCAGAGAGTGTGTGGAATGAACCATTTTATCCAGATTGGTCTGCTCAGGTCTTTTTTTAGGAAGATCCTTCATGGGCTGGACAATTATAAGATAAATACGGGGACAATGCACCCTTTTGCTGTGAAATGGGGCGAATCTAAACTCGGAACGCGTGGCGCTATCGTCCGGCTGATAACTTATCAAAACGACATGTGGACGGGTGAAATTTCGATTGGCACTCCTCCCAAGACCTTGAAGGGTAAGCTATCCTCGCATTATTCTGATATATATTTACCCTGGTTTGCGCCACCGTGACAGTCCACATCGACACTGGTGCAGCGTAGGTACTTTCTTTTAGTTCAGACAGCTGTTTTTGTTCAAGTCAACACAGCGATACGTGGGTGCTACAGGCTGGTTGTGATGGAATTTCCGCAGATCGCGACCCGGACCTCTGAGATCCAGAATCATCCGAATCTGCTGAGTACAAGGGGAAGTCGTTTCAGCTCGTATATTCAGATGGATCCATTGTCAAAGGTTATCGATATACTGATAATGTAACCATCGCTGGATTTACTGTATGTTTTGTATTGCTTATGAGCATGACCTTTGAATTCTGACGCAAGTTAGGCAGATCCTCAGACCTTTGGTTCTGTGTCATCGTACACTTCCTAGTTACAAGACAATGGATATGTAGACGGTTTATTGGGATTGGCCTTCCCTTCCATCGCAAAATTCGGTGCTGATCCGCTGTTTGAATCGCTTGTCAGCCAAAAAAGGCTAATCAATCCGACATTCTCGCTTAAACTCTCTTCTTCTGGGGCTGAGATGTACGTCGGTGGAGCAAACAGTATGCTTTACAATGGTGTCATCACTTATACACCCGTACACCCGTAACGTATCCTGTGAGTCAAACGGCGCATGGGAGTAGATGTTACTGAGATTGTCGTTTAGGGATTCTGGCAAGTGTCCATGGACGATGTTCGTGTTAATGATAATAAAATTCTCGAAAATGTACCTGTTATGTTCGACACTGGTGCAAGTCATATCCACGGAGATTGGGAACGGGTTTCAGAGCTATACAGGCGCCTCGACGGTACCCTCAAGGAATATGAAGGCCTTGGTTACTATTACCGTGAGCTCCTGTTTCATTCGGCACCATTTTTATTAACAGCCTACAGTACCATGCAGCTCTTTCCCAACAGTGAGCTTTACCTTCGGTGGGAAGATGTTTGAAATCCCCCCCGATGCTCTCAGACTTGGTCCACTTGAGGAAGGTTCTACCGATTGTTTTAGTGCCATCGTTGCCCAGCGCTCGCCTGTCGGTGAGATTTCCGAGCCTATCACTTCCTGAGCCCCCCCTTTTGCAGCGTTCGGTAGATTCTTTCTGACTACATGACCTAGCATTTTGGAATATTGGGATGACTTTTCTGCAGAGGGTGTACAGCGTGTTCGATTATGGTACTTTACAGGTAGGGTTTGTGAACCTCGCCTGAGAGATGTTCCTAGCATGGTACTGTATGTTTATGACTTTGATTTACAAATGGGTGGTAAAAATATCGATGGCCGCATAACGCTAAAATACCGACTATCATACCCGAGCAGGCTTACTACGTAGGTTAAGTGAGAGAGCCTGAGCTGGTACTACCACAATTCTCTTGAGAGGCTCGACGACTCAGCTGGTCTGTATCACTAACGTCATGGACACTTCCCTCCCTTCCTAGCCTTTGTTCAACCTATATCTAACCGACCGCTCGTATTCTTTGCTTCCCCTCCCCCCTCCTCATTCTAGTTCTCTACTCACTGCACTCATCTGATAATTACTTTCATGCGACCAATTGCTGAACCTCCGAATGTGGCCTCTGGAAAGAGCGCAATGGAAATGATGGAGGCAGAGCAACCAAAGGATCTCAGATAATTTCCTCTCAGCCGCATTCCTAATTGTGGGCCACAGATACATTGTAGTGGTCTCAAAATCCCATTCAAATATTGTGGGGGTGTGACGTAGTAAGCACAATGTTTGCAAAATATTTGCGTCATGACGTGTGGCAAGCCGCAACACGTTGGGAACGTTTCCCACGTCCATCACGTCGTTGGATATATTGTTCAAGCTGTCAACATGTTAAGATTTCGACCTTTCCTCCCTCTTCTATCAGACGAGGTGTCTCACAAATAAAATTGGTGGCATCAATCAGACTGGGAACCAGCCTTAGCTTCACAGCATATCCCTAATTCCATATGAGGCGGCCTAAACAACCTGGGAGTCCGTTTTGCACGTGTGATGTTGTTCCCCACTCGGATGACACCGTCATCATTCGGTCACCGTCAGTCTGACCTACTTATCCATTGGCATCTGTTTTGTTGTTATCCCTGATAACCAACCGTGGATATTGTTACTACAGGCTTCTCACTATTAAGGTCTGTGGGTGCATGGACGTTGCACCCTCAGTACTTTCCACTCCTTAAGAATGCGATTCATTATGATAGCCATATTTGCAGTCACCGGCAGAGTGCTTGCTCTGGCCATTGCAAAACCCGTATCACTGGCAAACAGGAAGGCAGATGGCATGGCCATAGTGCTCGCCAGACAATCTTCCTTTCTGAACTCCAACGAAAGCATTGATCTAGACGCAATTAGCTCCCATGGTATATTAGTCAGGGAGTACGTGAAATGAACCGTTAGATCAGATTGGTCTGTTCACTCGCAGGCCTTTTTTTTAGGAAAATCTTTAGTGGCTTAGAGAATTACAAGACGAACACGGGGACGGTGCATCCTTTCGCTGTCAGACGGAGCAAGCCTGGACTCGGAAGGTGTGGTGTCAGCGTCCCGCTGACAACATATCAAAATAACATGTGGATGGGCGAGATTTCAATTGGCACTCCTGCGAAGACTTTGAAAGGTAAACTCCCATTGTATCATTCTTAGACATGTTTATACTGATCTTGTATGTCATAGTCCAAATTGACACTGGCTCAGCGTAGGTACTTTCTTTTAGTTCCTACACCTGTTTTAGTTCAAGTCAGCGCAGTGATACGTGGGTGCTGTGGACTGGCTGTGCTGGAATTTCCGCAGATCGCAACTCGGCCCTCTGGGATCCCGATTTATCGGAATCCGCGAAGAACCAGGGGAAGTCGTTTCAATTCCAATATGCAGATGGATCCATTGTCCAAGGTGATCAATATACTGATAATGTAACCATTGCTGGATTCACTGTTTGTTTTGTATCGCTTATGAGCATAGCCTTTGAATTCTGACGCCAAGCTAGGCAGACCCTCAGACCTTTGGTTCTGTAACATCGTATACTTCTCAGTTACAGAATAATGGGTATGCAGATGGTTTATTGGGATTGGCCTTCCCTTCCATCGCGAAATTTCGTGCTTATCCGCTGTTTGCATCGCTTGCCACACAAAATAGGCTGATCAATCCGACGTTCTCATTGAAACTCTCTTCTTCTGGGGCTGAGATGTACGTCGGCGGAGCAAACAGTATGCTGTACAATGGTGACATCGCTTATGCACGCGTAACATATCCTGTAAGTCAAAATGGTAGATGGACGTGGATAATGCTGACACTAGCATTTATATAGGGATTGTGGCAGGTATCCATGGACGATGTTCGTGTTCATGGTGATAAAATACTCGAAAATGTACCTGTTTTTTTCGACACCGGCTCAAACTACATCTTCGGAGATTGGGAACGGGTTTCAGAATTGTACAAACGCATTGGCGGTACCCTCGACGAAGATGCAGGCTTTGGTTACTATTACTGTGAGTTCCAGTTGAATCCAGTACCTCGTTTTTAACGACGGTCTGCAGTACCCTGTAACTCATTCCCAACATTGAGCTTTACCTTCGGTGGCAAGGCATTTGAAATCCCTCCCGAAGTTCTCAGACTTGGTCCAATTGAGGAAGGTTCCCCGAATTGTTTGAGCGCCATCATCGCCCAGCGCTCGCGTATTGGTGAGATTTCAGAGCTCATTGCTTCTTGAGCCCCCTTCAAGTTGCAGTGCCAAATGGAATCATTCTGACTATACGGCCTAGCATTTTGGGACATTGGGATGACTTTCCTGCAGGGCGTATACAGTGTGTTCGATTACACTGCTTTACAGGTCGGGTTTGCGAACCTCGCTTGAATCATCAGGACTGTATGTTCCTGGTGCACTGTATATTTATGAATTTGATCTATCAGGCTAATGCAAGAGTTCATGGTGAAAGCATCGGAGGGTACCCTCTGTTGTGAATGACCTCAGGGTGGGGACATACATATGACAGTCTTTTTATACCTCGTGTGTTGGGCTCCTCAGCTGAGACTAAGCCTCTGCACGCATGCCTAGTATGTTCTTTTCAACTGTCCGTTTAGATGACTCAGGCTACTGCATCCGAGGGTGGCGTTGTTTGCGCTCAGTCCCATCGGTTAGTGGGTATGATATACATTTCATCGCCTTTATTGACTAGGTCAGCTTGCAAGATGCGCTGTATGAGCCTGTCATATCCCGATACTTGAAGCCTGTGCCCCGAAGGCGCAACAACTACCCTCAAGCATCGTCTTATAATCCGATGCCTCTGATTCCAGTATGCACTGTCAACTCTTGCTTACCCGGAGGGATGGCATGCTTTGCCTAGTTCAAATTTCGGAGATGAAGCTGAAGAGGCGTTCAAGCACTCGAGTCTGTCAGACCCTTCCTGCGTTCTACTTTAACATCGTTCAGACATTACCAGGGCGCATATACAACATGAACGATCATGTTTGTCTCTGCCACCATCCTGCCCCCTCGAACAAGCAATAGAAGCCTGGGCAAAAGAGCTGTGTGATATGGAGCTGACGGTGCAGTTGTTGATGGAGGTGAACTTCATGGTATGTGCGCGTTTCCTTTTTTTTTGTCGTCAAATCCCGATTGTCACGCAGGCGACATATCTGATCCAGTAACTTTTCAGGACGATCGTTTGACATCTTTGAAGGTGTGATGTCATCTGCATCTCAGCGAAGAGACTGGATCTGAGTTCTATTCCGCTACCCCTGACTATGTTTTCATCGTTAACCTCGAAGAGTCTGAGGTGATCCGTATGTTTCAGGACAGATGTCCACTTGAACAATATTGATGCCTCTCTAGTAAATACCTCGGTCCTATTTCGGATGCCTGACAGCCGAGTAGATGGTGAGGCCACCTCTCAAAACACACTGGGTTGGGGAGTACGAGCGACACCGACATGGAAACACGTGGCAATGGCGGTGCAGGCGATCGATCTTGGAAGCGTCCATCTTGGTCTCGACATGGACAAGTTGATGGTTGAGAAGGTGAGAGGTGAAAGGTGTCTTCTTGTTTAAAGAGAATCCATTTCAGAAGTTGATCCCCTCGTACTTTTTTCTTATTCTGGATAACCGCACTGCAGGCTCAGCGAGAGAGCCTATTGCCTAATTCAGCTGTTAAAAGTTTATGTGTGGAACAGTCTTCAATCAAGCGCTTTCGCGCAGTGTTCAAGTTCTTCCCCGCTCGGATGACACCATCATTCAATCATCATCACTTTGGCCTATCCATCATTTGTTTTGTTCCCGTCCCTGGTAGCCGTGGATATTGTTAACGTCGGCTTCTCACTATTAAGGTCTGTGTTGGAATATTTCACCGCCAATCCTTTCCGGTCCTCTACAATGCGATTCAGTATGATAACCATATTCGCACTCACCGGCGGATTGGTTGCGCTAGCCATTGCAAAACCTGTACCAAACAGGAAGGCGGGTGGCATGGCCATATTGCTCACCAGACACCCATCCTTGCTGAACTCCAACAACAGCACTGATCTAGATGCAATCAGCTCTCACGGTATATTAGTTATGGAGTACGTGGAATGAACCGTTGCATCAGATTGGTCTGCTCAGGCTATTTGTAGGAAGATCCTTAGTGGGCTAGACAACTATGAGATGAACACAGGGACGATGCATCCTTTCGCTGTGAAACGGAGTGGCTCAGAGTCCGGGCTTAGAAAGCGTGGCGCTAGCATTCCACTAACAACTTATAAAAATAACATGTGGATGTGCGAGATTTCTGTGGGCACTCCCGCGAAGACCTTGAAGGGTATGTCCCCCTTGTATCATTCTGATATACTATGTTTACCCTGATCTACCTCACAGTCCAAATTGACACTGGTTCGGCGTAGGTACTTTCTTTTACTTCATCCAGCCGTTTTTGCTCAAGTTAATGCAGTGATATGTGGCTGCTGGAGACTGACTGTGATGGAATTTGCGGGGACCGCGACCTTTGGAATCCCGATTCATCCGAATCTGCTGAGTACCAGTATGAATCATTTCGGATCGTTTACTCAGATGGATCCATTGCCGAAGGTCACCAATATAGTGATGATGTAACCATCGCTGGGTTTACCGTATGTTTTGTAATTGCTCTTGAGCAGGACCATCATTGAATTCTGATGACAAGCTAGGCAGACTGTCAAACCTTTGGTTCCGCAACATCATACACTTCTCAATTACAGAACAACGGATATGCGGATGGTTTATTGGGATTGGCCTTTCCTTCCGTCTCGAAATTTGATGCTGATCCGCTGTTTGAATCTCTTATCAATCAAAATAGGCTAATTAATCCGACATTTTCATTGAAACTCTCTTCTTCCGGGGCCGAGATGTACGTGGGTGGAGCAAACAGTATGCTGTACAATGGTGACATCGCTTATGTACCCGTAACACATCCGGTGAGTTATCATCTAGTAGGGAGTGAATGTTGCTGACATCTGCATTTGTGTATACGTAGGGAATGTGGCAGGCGTCCATGGACGATATTCGCGTCAATGGTAATAAAATCCTCGAAAATGTACCTGTTATTTTCAACACTGGTGCAAACTACATCTATGGAGATTGGGAACGGGTGTCAGAACTGTACAGACACCTCGGCGGTTCTCTTAAGGAATATAGAGGCTTTGGTTTGTATTACCGTGAGTTCCCACTGCTTTGGGTAATCTTGCATTTATTGACAGCCTGCAGTACCGTGCAACTCGTTTCCAACACTGAGTCTCACCTTCGGTGGCAAGACGTTTGAAATCCCTCCCGAAGCTTCCAAGCTTAATACGGTTGAGGAAGGTTCTTCTGATTGCTTCGGCGCCATTCTCGCTGAGCGCTCGCCTATTGGTAAGATTTCATATATTATCGCTTCTGAACCCCCTCTTGCGATGTTATATGAACTCGTTCTGACCATATGGCGTAGCATTTTGGACCATAGGGATGCCTTTCCTGCAGGGTGTATATAGTGTGTTCGATTACAATGCCTTACGTGTCGGGTTTGCAAGTCTTGCTTGAATTGTCGTGAATGTTCAATGCTGTATGAGAGGTTGGTGGTACGCACCAGCTGGGCTGTCGAGCTCTCGGAGTCCATGACACCAACAACCAGCCTTCCATGGCCTTTGTACAACCAACCGCTCGTATGATTTGCTTCAGCTCGCATCCCCATGTGGCTTTCTACCTGCCTAACTTATCCGCTACCTTTGGTGGACTTGACGTGACCCAATGACTACTTAGCTCATTTATCTTTTGTGCCATGGGTGCTGAAAATGGTTCAGAGAGTGTCAGTCAAGATGATTCAAAACACACCTGAGCTCATTTCAGGCAGATTGACATCTGTGCGTAGTGCCCTGATGGTCTGAGTTAATCGATCGATCAAGCCTTGAGAGGCTACAAGCACGCTGCGAAGTTCCTTATCCGATTCATCGAGATGAGTGATCTTGCGATCTAATGATAGAACTGTAAACGAAGCGGGGTGGCAGGAGAAGAAAACACACTTGAGGTTTTATTCTGTACACGAAGGGACTTGATGATTGCATTGAGGTCTTTGTTTTCCTCGTTGAATGTAGCAAGCTGGGTACGTAGCTCCTGAACAGTTTTCTCGAGATTCGCTATATCGTCCTCTGGTGAAAATGAATATCAGCAAAGAGGAGTCATTCAGATAATGAACACACTTTGACGTGCATCCCTAGCATGGAAAGCCATGACAATGTTGTAAATATCCGGGTTTTCAATCTTTAAGCGATGATTCTCGCGCTCTGAGAGTATCTGTGGAAGGGACAAATTGATAAGGACCTGATATACCACACTAGCAATGTTACTCACATCGTTGCGGTAGGGTGAGGGAAGGATGTCACAAAGATCCCGCAGTGAGATCCCGTCGTCTCCAGTGGCCACAATGGCGCAGCTTGGTGAGATTGCCATCCACCAGAGGCCATCGTCCGAATAGACTCGAACAGACTCGCGACAATACGTGGCAGTGGCGATGAATCGCAAATCGGGAGAGAACTTGACCGCGACCACCCAGCTCTCGTGTTTGAACGGCCCAAGGAGTCGCTTCCCCGCGGGGAACGACCAGACACTGAGTGTCGTGTCACGAGATCCTCTTGCGATTTTCGTCCCATCAGCCGAGACATCCAACGCAGCCACCGCCTCACCGTCGTCTGCTTTGAAGTCGTCCACCTTTAAATGACTCTTCGCATCCCAAACGATCACTTGCCTGCTCTTCGTCCCACCCACGATCCACTTGCCATCTTTTGTGACTGCCAGGTCCCAAATAGTACTCCCAGTGTACATTGGCTTCCCCACTTGCTTGCCATCCTCCACTCGCCATTTTCGTATTTTCTTTTCCCTTCCCCCGCTCATGACATTCTCCCCATCAGTGAGAAAAGCGACCGAAAATATGTCATTTTAAGCAACGATTTCAATTAGATTCGCGTCAGTTGAGACATTGGAGGTTACTCCACTCGATTGCTGAGTATCTCTGTCGTTGGTCGCAGATGCTTGTACCTGCTAACCGCCGTCCAAGGGAAGTGGGCTGTCTGCCGTACTTGGCTCTATTGTATTTGTCAGCACCATTCAGATGGTCTTGCCAACATCCTACTCACCATCCCAGTTACTGAAGCTCAACATGAAAAATGTATTGGGTCAGATTCAAGGACAATAAAAATGACTGGTAGTTCACGCTTGGTGCGCTTTCGTCATTGGCGCACACGTGCACGCTTATCCACTCTCACACAGTTGCCCTGTGCCCTGGGTGCTCCACTGCACCAGGCAATCAGATGTTCGACGTGTCTGTCCAATCGCGCACGACCGTGACAGTACTGTTGTTGCAATTACATAACACCCTCACAGTACTTGTTTCCATTGCGCGCCAATTGCGCGCTGCGTTTTTGTTCCCTGCCTGACCATGATCGTTCAACCATCAACAGTTTGACCTACATCATTCGTTTTGTTACTGCCACTGATCGTCGTGGATCTTTTCACTGTTAGCTTCTCTTTATTAGGGTCTGCAGGATGTTTCACCGCCAGTCCTTTTTTCCACTCCTCGACAATGCGGTTCATTACGATAACCATATTTGCAGTGACAGGCAGACTAGTTGCTCTGGCCATTGCAAAACCCGTACCAAACAGGAAGGTGGATAACGGCATGGCCATACCGCTTGCCAGACACTCTTCCTTTCTGAGCTCCAACAAAAGCATTGATCTGGACACAATCAGCTCTCATGGCATGTCAGTTAGGGAGTACGTGGAATGAGCCATTATATCAGATTGGTCTACTCAGGCTTTTTTTCAGGAGGATCCTTAGTGGCCTAGATAATTACGAAATAAACACGGGAACGATGCATCCTTTCGCGGTGAAACGGAGTGACTCAGAGCCTCGACTCAGAAGGCATGATGCTAGCGTCCCGTTAACATTTAATCAAAATAACATATGGATGGGCGAAATTTCGGTTGGCACTCCCGCGAAGACCCTGAAGGGTAAGTTCCCCTTGTATGATTCTGATATGTGTTTACACTGATCTACATCACAGTCTTCATCGACACTGGTGCAGCGTAGGTACTTTCTTTTAATTCGTACAACTGTTTAAGTTCAAATTAACGCAGCGATTTGTGGGTCCTGGAGACTGGCTGCAGTGGAATTTCTGGAGATCGTGACCTCTGGGATCCCGATTCGTCCGAGTCTGTTGAGTATGATGGGCAGCGATTTGGCATCAAATTTTTAGATGGAATGATGGTCGAAGGTGATCTATGGACTGATAATATAACCCTTGGTGGATTCACTGTGTGTTTTGTATCGCTTATGAGCATGGACGATGCATTCTGATGCCAAGCTAGTCAGACCCTCAAACCTTTGGTTCTGCAACGTCATTCACTGCTTCTCAGGTACAGAATAATGTTGACTACCCTGCAGACGGTTTATTGGGATTGGCCTTTCCATCCATCTCGAAATTTGGTGCTGATCCGCTTTTTGGATCCCTTGTCAGCCAGAATAGACTAATCAATCCGACATTCTCATTGAAACTCTCTTCTTCTGGGGCCGAGTTGTACATCGGTGGAGCAAACAGTATGCTGTACAAAGGTGACATTGCTTATACACCCGTGACACATCCTGTAAGTCACAATGATAAACTCAAATGTGAGTGGACGTGCAATGCTGACGCCATGGCATTGCCATTCAATATGTAGGGGTTCTGGCAGGTGTCCATGGACAATGTTCGTGTTAACAGTAATAAAATCCTCAAAAATATACCTGCTGTTTTCGACACTGGTGCAAACCTCATCTTTGGAGATTGGGAACAGGTTTCAGAATTGTACAGGCGCCTTGACGGTACCCTCGAGAAATATGGTGACTTTGGCTACTACTACCGTGAGTTCCGATTGGGTTCGGTACAATGCCTTGATGACAGCCTGCAGTACCATGCGACTCTTTCCCGGCACTGAGCTTTACCTTCGGTGGCAAAACGTTTGAAATCCCTCCCGAAGCTCTCAGACTTAATCCAATTATGGAAGGATCTCCCAGTTGTTTCGCCGCTATCGTTGGCCACAGCTCACAAATTAGTAAGATTTATTGCTCATCACTTCCTGAATCCCCTGTTGTGTCGGCAGATGGACTGGTTCTGACTGTATGGTATAGAATTTTGGAACATTGGGACCACCTTCCTGCAGGGCGTATACAGCATCTTCGATTATAATACTTTACAAGTCGGGTTTGCGGAACTCGCTTGAATAATCATAGACTTTCCAGTTGTATGTGATATGTTTCATTACCGTGCCACGCGAGCCGAAAGTCCAGCAATCATTGATCGCGTTCAACACAACCACTCGGTGTTGGCTGGCCGGGACTAACGGTTTGAAAATATATGGCTCGCGAGGTTGTGGGTTGGTGATCATATGCACATACTCCCTACTTACTAGATGTGACGATCTGCCAAGCGACTGACCTGTTACCATAGTACATATGGATGGCTGGTTTACCAAATTGTGCGGCTAGATCGATCTGACCCAAGGGGTGGAGAGGAGCTGGTTTCAGAGTTCGAGTTAAAATTTCATGAGCAATACAAAGTAACAAGTCGACCGAGACAAGGCTGCGAACTTGAATCGGTTGGTCCAGCATCTTGCCCTGCCATTGGCTGATATAGCTCTCAGCCCTAACAAGACGTGTATAGTAAAAAGAAATGCGCACATCGGCACCATATACTCACGACAAAGATATCGATATTGCTTGAAAGTCGTTCCGATACAAGTCATACAAGGAGTCCAGTGGCACACAATAACCAAAGCCAATAACAATCCGTGACTACTGCACGTCGACCGTACGCACGCTAGCCATCAACTCCTCCAACCCCGTCTCTGCCTGGATCTGAACATTGATAAAGCTGTCCGTCGCGACACGCTTGTATAGCACCCGCCCCTGTGGAGCAAGCAAGAGCGCACCGAAAGGCTGCTTCAGTCGAACGACGAGCCGTAAGGCACGCATGGATAGATCAAACCAAGGAGTCCCGCCATGGAAATCCCTGTCCAGAAGGGGACTAATCCATGGGTGGATCAGGACCAAACCATACATTCCGCCCAAGTCATCATTGGTCTCGATGCGTACATCGCCGACGATGGGTGCAGTGGCATGATAAACACGAACGAATCCAGGTCTTGCTGTGATAGCAGTGAGGGATGTCAGGGAGAAAATAAATCCAGGAAGGTGGAGTCGACCAGTGGTGATCGAAAGAGGGGGGAGGTCATGGAGTCGCTCATACAACTGAATCGCAAGCAATAGGTCGGGCAAGGATGACTGCAAGGCTATGGTCATCCTGTCCATCTCGGCACTCTCGATTGGTTGCGGAACGTGAGGGGGCTCGATCTGGTCGTAGACACTGAGGTCGGTGGGGAGGTAGCTATTGGTACTACTATTCGAGTTTCCAGCCCGAGTCCAGGAGAGAAGTGTGACGTTATCCGATTGGGTCAAGATGTGCTCCAGTAGACGACGGACTGCTCGTGTGCCCTTGCCATATATGATCGGGAGTGCGATTTCAAAGATACCGAACAGAGAGTATGCGATATCTTCCTTCATCGTTGTTTGGCGCTTCGAAGCGAGATAAAGCTTCTCGCGTACTCTCGTCAGCCCCAGCTGAAGTGTTGCAAGGGCCCCAGTAGCAAACTTGGTTGCCTGTTCCATCTCCTCGAGGATGATGGGCGATTCCTTGTGATTGAACATTTCCAGACCGAGGTACGGCTTCCAATCTTCTGTGTAAAACTGGACAACCCTTGAAGCGACGTACTCTTGATATGTCCATCCGCGCGTGTTCCAGATGCTCCTCCACAGAGACCCAGGCTCCTGCGATTCCGAGAGAACCCCGAGAAGATGGACGATTGTCAGAGCGGCACGACAATACCACTGGAACATGGCAACAACTGATTCTTGCTGAACTCTATTGTCGCTCTGGTTAACACAGCACATGTCGCTCCATGCCCACCGGAAATGACAAGACTGTACGAGCTTGCAGAAGTTGAGGAGTTTGTCAACCGTCAGGGATGTGGGTAGTCCATAGATGACGGTATTCTCGACCATTTGGAATGATGGCTCCGGTGGTTGCCACCTGTGCGAGAACATCACATATTCATAGAACTTCTCTACCTCCCTTTGGATGCGTGCACAGTCGAGGCGATTGCGGGTTGTCATGAAAGACCATAACTCGTTGAATATGGGGACTTGTTCAAAAGCTGCCACTTGCATTGCCTTATCGCATAGATGGCCAGTAGTGATGTCGATCAATGCTCGGGATATGTTGTGGACGGTCTGCTCAACAACCTGGCGAATCAGTGGAGTCGTGTCGAGATAGTAATCCTGCATGTCTGTCGACATGAAATCAGCCCATGTCGTGTGTGCAACATGAATGAGAATGACCGACTTTGAACTTGTGGGTCGAGTGATGTCTCCATCCATGACAGCATTGTCTCAAATGAGTCGAATGCCTCCTTGTAACGGCCCAGGGTATGTAATATCGCATGTTTCCTTTTGTGCCCTTTGTAGTTCGATGGGTCGTGTTCAGTGATCTGATTATATTGTCAGTGCCGTCAACTAGGCATACCATGCGGATCAATCTATACTTGGGTGATATTTTCGAGTTCGTGCTCCAAAAAGCCTACTCGCGCCTTGCAGCATTTGAGTATGATATCACTGACATTTGTCGGGTGAAGCGAGAGTGTGCTTGAGTAGGATCCGATGGCTGCATCATGGTTCTTCGAATCCATTTCTGTATCACCCCTTTTTTCCAATTTCTCGATACAATGTTGTCGAAAATCTGGATAGATCCTCAGATTAGTCTTCAATTTGCGAATGGAATCACTTGCCGAGTTCCCACTGCCATCGCTCATCAAGGGTGCTTGCCTCCTCTGATAGCTCATTTTCTATATTTTGGAAACATTCGACCACCTCCATGAGACGATTTTCTTCTCTGAGAACATTGCAGACCGCCCGATTGACATGAAATTTGGCAAGCTTGAACTGGATAAAACAATAATTATCGTGAGTTCTAAATAACCTAATAGACCATACCTTGCCTGTGGCACCCAACGCCTCACTTGCGGAGCAACGACTCAATATCATTCTTGCCCATCCCATCAGCACGCCTCCCGGAGGCGATGAAGTGAGTGACAAAATAGCGGAGTAAGCTGAAAGGGCCTCGACATCTTTCTTAGAAATTGACATCTCATCTCCGATCTCCTGAAGCCTTGATACGCATCGGTGCGTAAATTCTTATGGTGGAATATACTGTTATAGGACAAGATGCGCAATGTCACCTTTCAGCCAATCGACTAGTTTGTTATGCGTCAGATCCTCGGCTATCGCATTTGGGATACGCTGTGCAGCATCACATATGCGACCGTCTGCGTACAATGTTTCGCACTCATGCTTCTTGTCATATGAACGGAGGGCACAGTTGCATGTGGCGAATTGGCTACTGAGTTCCTGGACGGATAAGTCGAGCTCGTTTATTTTTTGTGCAATGGATGCTGAAAGTGGTTTAGAGAGTTGTCGGTCGAGATGATTCAAAACACACCTGAGCTTATTTCAGGCAGATTAACGTCTATGCGTAGTGCCCTGATCGTCTGAGTTAATCGATCTACTGAGCCTTGAGATACTATGAGCACATTGCGGAGTTCCTTGCCCGATTCGTCGAGATGAGTGATTTTGCGATCTAATACCGGGGCTGTCAACAAAGTAGGGCGGAATGCAGAGAGAACACACTGGAGGTTTCATTCTGTGCGCAGAGGGATCTGATCGTTTCATTGAGGCCTATGTTTTCCTCGTTGAATGTAGCAAGCTGGGTACGTAGTTCCTGAACAGTTTCCTCGAGATTTGCTATATCGTCCTCTGGTAAAAACAGATATTAGCACAGAGGAGTCATTCAGACAATGAGCACACTTTGACGCGCGTCCCTAGCACGGAAAGTCGTAATGATGTTCTGAATATCTGTGTTTTCAATCTTTAAGCGACGAATTTCGTGCTCCAAGAGCATCTTTGGAAGAGATAGACTGATCAGTACTTGATACTACGCCAGCAATGTTACTCACATCGTCGCGGTAAGGTGAGGGAAGGGTGTCACAAAGACTCCGCAGCGTGATTCCTGTGTCTCCAGCGGTCGCAATGGCGCAGCTTGGTGAGATGGCTATGGACTGGATGAAATGGGAGTAGTGGATGACAGTCCCGATTTGTTGATGTGTCTTAGTGTCCCAGAGTGAGAGCGACGAATTAGCGGAGACTACGACGATTGTGTCGTTGCATGCCAGTGCGATACACCTTGGCCTGTCGTCGTTATGAATGCGCCATTTTGCAAGCATTTTCTTGGTGGACACCTTGAGACAGTGAATGTCACCGTCTCTGGACAAGGCAAAGAGGTGGTTGGAGTTACTCGTCCATGCGAGTGATTGGTTGTCGTTGGAGCCAACCCGAATCAAAAAGTCTGCAAAGAGGTCATCGTCCGAATAGACCCGAACAGACTCGCGACAATATGTGGCAGTGGCGATGAATCGCGAATCGGGAGAGAACTTGACCGCGACCACCCAGTTCTCGTGTTTGAACAGCCTGAGGAGTTGCTTTCCCGCGGGGAACGACCAGACACTGAGCGTCGTGTCACGAGATCCTGTTGCGATTTTCGTCCCATCGGCCGAGACATCCAATGCATCCAACCCCTCGCCGTCGTGTGTGTTGAACTCGTTCGCCTTCTCGTGGCTTTTCGCATCCCAAATGATCACTTGACCACTCTGCGTCCCAGCCACGATCCACTGGGCATCTTGTGTGACTGCCAGGGTCCAAACGGTACTCTCAGCGTCCATTGGCTTCCCCACCTCCTTGCCATCCTCCACTCGCCATTCCCGAATTTTGTTTTCCCATCCCCCGCTCATAACATGCTCCCCATCAGCAAGAAAAGCGATCGAAAGTATAACATCTTGAGCAACAATTTCGATTGGATTCGCTCGATTGGATTCCTGAGTATCCTCCCTTTTGTTGGTCACCGATGCTTGTACCTGCTGACCACCATCCAAGGGAAGTGGACTGTCCACCCTACTCAGCTCTGTCGTGCTCGTCAGCATTGTTCATTGATGGTCTTGCCTACGTACTACTCTTCCTGGAGCGTAACTTGGAAAACATACTGGGTCAGGAAGAAAATGTCCGGTCGTTCACTCCTGATGCGCCTTCATCACATGGTATGCACGTGCATCCTCATCCACTCTCACGCAGTTACCCTGTGTCCTGGGCGCTTGCCTTTATGCGCACGTGCTATCGTTATCGTGGTTTTCTTAACGAGAAAATCGCGATCTAAAAGGTGAGTTATGCACCCAATTCCAAGGTCAGTTTCTCTCATCTCGCTTTGACATATAATATATTTCGCTATATGTTCTCCATGAAGCGGTCCTTCAGTGTCACTATCGATCGTTATCCCGCAGTACTGTGCTAGCAACCTGAATCGCAGGCTAACCTGACGTACTCAAGAGGCAAGTCTTCCATATCACACCCGTCCGTCAATCCTCCTTTCGACCATGTGCTCTAGATGTACTGACCCTAACTGAACACCATTAGGTGATACGTCGCCCCAACGATGACGATCATCCTGAAGATGGAATCATAGGTATGAGGCATGTCTGACATTCTAGAGGACACAGATTGCCGAAGTGAGAGACGATAGGTGATGCAGAAATTAGCTCTCACTGGCAACATTACCGCAACCAAACAGAGATCTAGTATGGACACGAGGGGTTCTATCTAACGTGAGGAGCTCAAGCTTCGACATAGCAGACGACCCTTGTTTCAAATCCGGGGCCATTTCACCCAATTGCCAAGGAGATGTTTGTTGAGCGACTCGGATATTAGGGACAACAGGGTGGAGAAGTTGCTGCTGTTGTGTCCCTAGTTCCATCCCACTCGCACCATTCTTGTTCCCGACTCAGATGACACCACCATCATTCAATCACCGTCACTTTTATGTATGCATCATTCATTTTGTTTCTATCCCTGATGCGGCAGCCAAGTATATTATCATCATTGATTTCTCATTATTAGGATGCTCATACCGGGAGAGTATTCCGAGGGGAGGATCGCCGAGTCTTCCATGGGAGCGAATCACAAACGTGAAAGAGATGACACAAACAAAATTCAAATGGATGAAGACTCGGAATGGAAAAGACCATCTACATAAGTGAGGTCCGTTCGGATACTGCCGCTGTATCATTCAATCATCGTTATTGTCAATGTCAGTGCATCATCCGATTTGTTACTATCATCCCTGATTGCTGTCGGTTGGCTTATCAGGGCCTGTGGGTGGACATTTCACTGCCCGTCCTTTCCATTCCTCTATATGCAATTCGTTACAATAACCATATTTGCAGTCACTTGTAGACTGCTTGCTCTGGCCATTGCGAAACCTGTACCAAACAGGAAGGCGGATGGCATGGCCATACCGCTCACCAGACACTCTCCCTTTCTGACCTCCAACAAGAGCATTGATCTCGACGCAATCACCTCTCATGGTATATTAGTCAGGGAGTACGTGGAATGAACTGTTACTACTGGTCTGCTCAGACTGTTTTCTAGGAAGATCTTTACTGGGCTAGACAATTACGAGATGAATACGGGAACAATGCATCCTTTTGCTGTCAAACGGAGCGAGTCCGAACTTGGAACGCGTGGCGCTAGCGTCCCGCTGACAACTTATCAAAATAACGTTTGGATGGCCGAGATCTCGATCGGCACTCCTCCCAAGACCTTGAAGGGTAGATTCTCTTTGTATCATCCTCATTTATGCTGATCCGTGCCACAGTCCACAT
>JBBPLX010000512.1:0-20529 GCA_038090015.1 Leccinellum albellum
CATCAGCAAAGCACCAAAGTTCACACAGAGCCTACAGATGTACAGACTAGGTACAGACTTTATACAGATAGTACAAGTTGCACAGATAGTACAGCTAGTACAGACTTGGAGAACTTCAAGTTTGGCAACCATCATGATTGTGACCTAGTGCTACTAGTAGTACTGCATCAGCAAACCCTTTTCTTACAGCTACCATGACTTTAATACTATAATAGCACTCCCTGGGCCTCATGATTTTTAAAGGACCAACAAGTTGAAGTTTGGCACCCAGCAGGCCTTACTACTACTGGCAGTCACTGGCTGGCACCTAATACTTTCAAGTTACTAGGATTGTTTCATGCACTTTTGATTTTAGAGCTTTTGGGTAATGGAAATAAAATATCATACATATTTCAACTATTTGAGTAAAAAAGAAGTTACAAAAGAAAAAAAAGAAAATAGCAGTTACATTGGTTGTTGCACTGTGTGCCATTATTAGAGTCACCCCATTAGTGTGTCGTAGTTCGGCAATCCTCGACCGTTTCCCTTGTCCATCAACTTACAGTCCATCAATCCCCTCACCCGCCTTCACAGCCGCACCCTCTATCTTTTGCTCCAACACTTGCTGTGCAGGCATATCCTTGCATCGCATCCACCCCCGCGTCATCGTCATCGTCGCGGTACCCTCACCGTCCACGACACGCGGTGTCGACGAAAAGTTGATGACATCCCGGTAGAGTATCTTCGTCTCGGTGGCGAGGGGACGCATGGTCAGAGGCGGAGGCTCTGCAACATCAGAATCGTTGGAGCCGTTAGAATCGGATAGCGTGGATGGATCGAGAGGTAGTGTGGGTGGTAGGTAAATCAACTCCGGGAGTGATGGGAGGGATTGGATCTCTTTCAAGAGGTCTTGACCTCTGAGATACGGATTCTCCATCCGTAGGAACCTCACCATGCCACGGAGGGGCTCGATTTGCGAGTAAAAGATATTTCGCTACGTTTATGAAGGGTTCGGAAAGGTAACGTACCTATTCGAGCAAATGAGAGGTTTCAACACTTCCCTCAATGAAGGCGCAATCCAACTCCATAGATTGATCTCCGGCAGCTACTCAACGAAAGCATTTAGCAACCTGTCACAACGGACTCCCCGAACCTCATACCTTGTGTCTCTGGCGGAGCCCCAGTCTTGAGCTTCACGCTCTCTTGCTCGAGCGAATCCAGGTCAGCCTGCAGCTACTTCATCGCTTCCTTGTACGCCCGCTCCCACTTCCACTTCCTCGCCTTCGAGACCTCGCTCTCCAGCTCGATGATCGTATCCGTCTGCCTCTCGCTTGCTTCCATGCGACATTCCATCAGCTCGATCTGAGTGTCGATTCCTGGATGCTCTGGCCTCTCGACTTGAGGCTGCGAACTAGACCTTGGATCTCGTCATAAAATTGCGCCAATTTGCGTTCCGTCTCGACGTTGACGGCCAAGCTTGCTTCAATTTCATCTACACGAATGATCCAGGGTGGTGTGCCAATGACTTACTATCAAACGTGAGCACGGTTATGGAACGACAGGAATAAAGATGACGTATTCTTGATGACGTTCACTGATTCGAGTGGAACGGGGCAAGTTGTACAATGGCTTTCCGAGCAACCTCCCCAGGTCGGAGGTCCTTTGCAACGGTCGACATGGCCATTAGTTTCGCATACGAGAGTACCGTGGCGAGCTGAAACGAGGACTTGGCACTTTAAGCGTCACTGACATGAGGAACAACCCATTGAGCAAGTCGTAGGGGTAAAAGTGTCTCGTGATTGGAATCGGACGTACGGAAATACCAAAGTTGACGAGCTCGGGGGCAGCATTGTGCAAGTTTCTTAGTTTGAAATTATGAGCAATCGCACAAGCAAAATGAGAGAAAAAGCTGACTTGAAGAGGAGATCGATAAGCGTATCGATACGTTCCTCCATGGGCGCTATTACTGGGTATATGCGGTCGATATTCAAGAACGAAGATGGATCACAACGACAAAAAAATGCAGCAAAGCATTTGTATTGGATGGCGAGGCTCACAGCTCGAACTCCCATCTGAGAATACGCGTCACTCGTGCAACGATTGAGGAAAGGAACTATACTGACCTCGAAAATCCTATCAATAGTGCTAAATCAGGACAGCTCTACATGTTTTATGAGAAATGAAGAAGCGTTGACGTCACCTGTACAATACTAAGCAATTCCTCGTAGCCTCCAGTTTGCGTAACTCGAGCCCAACGGTATTGGCTTGATTCGTGGCAGCGGTAAACTGAGGTTTGAGATTGAGGGACATCATTGCTGCTGTTTGCGACGTTGTCATAACATTCGTGTTGCCCGTTCGAGTTCGCCTGCGCAGGTTACCAAAGTCGCTGGATGACACGGTCATGGCTTCCGCAAGAGGATACGGAGTGAAATGTTACCTTAAAGCTGCAAAACAAGTTCTCGAAACTGAGTGATCGTGTCTTCCAGATCTTAGCAGGCGGCTCCTAACGTCGAAATCTTTTGCAAATGCTCTCGGGTCTGAAAATCCTTTGGATCTGCAGTCAAAAAAGCAGTTTCTCTACTGGCCACGGGACACCTCAATGCGCACCAATTTCTTCTTGCAAGGATTTCTCTGTCACGTGTGATTTTCTTCCCGTTCAGCCTCAAGGTCCTCGATCGCAATACGTATCTCCTCAATCTTCCTTCCAAGCATGACATTCCGCTCATCGAGCTGCACGAGCATCTCTTCTGCCCCTAGTACATCACCAAGTTGGGCTTTAAGGTTGTCGATCTGCTTTCGACATTGAAGAGCTTGATGAGTGTTGTTTCGTATGAACCTATTGTAGGTGGTGTGTCAGATCTGGTGCAGCCAATGCATGGAGTATACTACCTTGAAGATCGTCGACACTCGTGATGTCCTTCTCCATTTCGGTAATACATCAGTGTTGTTCTTGCTTAGATTATTGGGACATATCTCGAACACTAACCAAAGTTGAAAACGTGTATGATGAAAAAGATGGCCGTAAACTACCTACCGAATGAACGCCGCTTACCGTTTGTTTTGCTTTACAAGCTGGATGCATACTAGTGAAGACTTTGCGTTTACTTCACCCTCTTCGCTCGAGGCTGCCCAACCGTCAATGATATCTTGCCGCGATTGAGACACTTGCCTACCTCCGCCTTCTTTGAGCACTCGCAACTCGACCTCCAATTATGCCCAGCTTCCCCTACACCTCTTCTAACTCAGCCTTTCTTCTGCGACTTCTTTATCGAGCATAGCCATTTCCAGCTACTCCTGAGCACCGATATCCCCTACTGTCCGAGAGCTGAGCGAGCTGCATCAGCCGATTCGCGCCTGGTGGCAATGAGGCCCGTTTGGAATTGATTGAGTTTGGCCTGATGCTCTAAGCGAAGGGCCACGAAAAATTCTGCTTCAGACAGACGCATTTCAAATTCACGGATGTGGCGTGCATTATCTGCTCGCTTTACTTCGAGGACTCAAGTAGCGCACAAAGTTCTTGAACCTCGGCATCTTCTATGGTGCGCTGTGTTATCGAGTGAATAGGAATGGTATGAGATCAAGATGACATACACAATAGTAACCGATGAGGATAGCTGTACGCTTGTCGAGGAAGATGATAGTGCAATCTGAGCGGGAGGTGCCAAGGACGCAGGCTCCCGAACGGGTGACTGGTGAAGAGGAGGTTGAGGGAGGATTCGGGGGGATGTGATTACAGCTGTTTTAGGGACGGTAATGTTGGTCTCACGTAAGGTAGATGGGGACGGGGTTGCAAGACGTGCAGCGGGCAGGGAAGGTCTGAGAGGTGCAGCATCGATGGTGGATTGACAAGGAAAGGACTCGCGTGGCTGGAGTGAAAGCAAGGGGGATCCTTTTCACGAGGGAGGAGGGCTGTGCGGGCCGAAATATATGTGAACGTGACCTGCCGGGAGGAGAGCAAAGATGTCCCGACGGCGGAACTTTGACCGGGCTCGACGAGCGGAGGGGAAGAGGTCACGCGCTCACTCTTCGCGGAGCGCACGGGGACAGGCCGCACTAGTCTGGTGCTGGGAATACGCTGATGGCCCGTGGCGGAACACTGAACGCGCCGGTAGACGGCGAGGCTAAGACCTCGATCGCAGCCCATCAAAGCAACGAGAACTCACCGGCTGCTCTACCTCGGTTGCGAGGATCTTGACTTAACTAGAGCGAATAAACATACCGTGTAACGGCTTGCAGGAGAAATGCATGACGTTCTGGATGGACCCGTTGTTCTTCCCCTTGGACTCGGAGAGTTCGATGCCGACATTTACCAGGTGCAAAGGGCTTTGTGCCGCAGAAGCGGACGATGCCTTCTCCAGCCGGATATCCACCAGCGCACCGATCGAGGGCTCGACGAATCGACGACGAAGGACATTCGTACTTACATAATAGTCATACTATGTCTCGTACTACTTGTGACACCCTGTGACACAACCATCACGCCTCCAACAGTCGGCGATGACGCAATACCAGTTTCGGCATCATATCTTAGAAGTGACCTTCTAGACCAAGCTTATCAAATTGTACTTTAGACGCTATTTTTTGGGTCTAGAAATCGTTGATGCCGACTTAGTAGTACTTATTACGTCTCGGATGAGGACATTCAGGGTGGGAGTATAAGATGAGATTAGTACAAACGAGAAAAATTCTTTTGACACTTCAAGAGAAACCTCGGTAGCGGACCGTCACCAATAGCCAGGTGCAACTTGAACTGTCTTACGACGTAATGCAGGCAGTCTAGTCTTCTACAACTTGAATTGTGATATAATCTTGTCCCAGTCATGCAGGAAGTCACTGGCCAGAATCAAATTCTTCAAAACTTCACACGTTGCCCAATATCAGAGATCGGAACTTCGCCTACGTGTCCTGAACACGCCACAATTTGTCAATTTGTGTCATTTGCACTTATGGGATCTCGAGCGGCAGCCTGAGACCTCATATCTCATATCTGTCATTGATTCAAGCCTCGTTCTTCTTGACGAGATGGAGGATCGGGCTCAAGAATGAGACCATTGTGGCTCCAACCTGAAATGCATCTCTGCCAGTGCCAACACGACCAGTGAAAAAACCAAAGGGCGTCAATGGTTGTATTGTATAAACTCTAGTGAGTTTCTCCGTCTAATTGTTACTATAACTATCATCGGAAACCTTGACCGTGCGCCCCCATCCCCCGTCTTCCTTTGCGTGCACACCACTAATTAGTACGCTTCAATGCATCTTGAAGCGTTTAAAAACGAACTGTGAACCCTCTCGCTCACTCGGTACACTAGTGTCAATCCAGGCGTTGCAACTACGTCTACAACCCGGCAATGCCTCTCGCACGCCAAAACAATGCCGTTGACCTCATTGAAAACTACGGAAATAGCGCGTCGAACGGCGCTGCCACGGCTCTATCCGGGTGGGATGTTGCGTTACTCTCATGTGAACACGCTCAGAGTCTGAGAGTCTGCGAGCTAAGTATTTTAGTGGCTGGCTTCCCGGATCGTCGGCAATTCTGGTCCCTTGTCCGGTCAGTTCTTGGGTTTACGTAGCTCTATTGAAGTTCCGAACAGGACCTATGTCGATTAGCTTGCAGTCACAACCACCGTAATCGGAGCATAGTCTATATACTAGAACAAATATTTGACTTGCATTTACAATCATGCTGTACATATTCGTCCGCAGAGAATACAAGACACCACAGCCAACGAAAATAAGACAATTTGTGCTCGGGAATCCACCCGAGCCGCGACTGCGATCTGGACTAGATCGAAGTAAGAGGCATCCACGTTACAATCTGGAGGCCGCTCTGGCGTATGGTATCCCGCACTGTGCCAAGCTCCTCGTCTGCAACATCAAGTTGCTTTGCTGCAAGTGCAGCCTGGAAACGATACAGCCGCCCCAAAACTTCACATTCCTCGGCCATACTCGACGCGAGGAAACATTCCGCTTGTTTAACCTTGCTTCGAGCAGACGCAGCCTCCAGCTGAATCGTGGCTTGTTCCTGGCAGATGGGTGCCTCGAATGTTTCTTTAATCACATTGTATATCATGCGAGAATGATACTAATCTCACCTGGAGCAACAAATCGGATAGAGACCTGCTCATTCCAGCCTCGTTCTCAGGCGGAGTATTTTGTGCACTCTCGAAAACGCTAGTCACGCAGACTTCGTTTATGCGGGAAGGCGCTGGCAAGGACTTAGTATCCCAACTAGATGAGTGTTCTTCGTCGCAGTCCAACTTGGTATTTGAGGCAATAGACGAGTGGCTATTAATAACATGTTGTGCGTCTGCCTCACGGTCTTGATTGAATATTTTTGGGGTCATATGCGTAGCTGCTGACCCTCTTGCCAGGACAGATGGTGGCTTTTTCGCTTGAAGACTCGAAAGCGTAGCTCGTGGTATTGTCCGAGGTCGACGAACAGAACGAAAGCCTGGGCTGGAAAGAACAGGTTTACATATAGAATTGTTGAGGGATTGTGACCTTTTATGCTTCGAAAGCATGGAAATTGACTGCAATGGGTGACGAAAAACCTCGACGTGAGATCATGTGACTGCTAGCAGTGAATTGAATATTGATTAGTAAGGAAAACGCATGCCTTCCGACCGCAAAGTCTGCTGTCCTAAGTGCGGCAGGTTTTTTGACAAGCAAACCCAAGTACAAAGGCATCTTAACCAACCACTATCTAGATGTAACCAGCCCAATGTTCGGCTCGTGAATCCAGAAGACCTACTCCAACATTTCAAGTGTCGCACAGACGACGGTACAGTCAATGCTCCCTGGCGGGAACCATTTCCTCGCAGAGCTTTCCAGACTACTGCTACTTGTCGTGATGAGCCAAACCCTACAGACTTGGAGAGTAGTGAAGATGCAGTCTCAAACTCGGACTCTGAATCCAACGACACTGATGATCCTCTTACTACCGATTACTTTGACGGAGCAGCGAAGGTCGTCGATAACGATGGTCGAACATTCCTGAAGGCATTCGATGAGGACGAATTTGCGCATATCCGAAATTCTGAGAACATGTACTATCCGTTTTCTGATCGTGCAGAATGGGACCTGGCGGAGTTCCTGCTTACTTCAAGTCTAACCATGGCAGACGTTGACCGTTTTCTGTCTTTGACGTTGGTGAGTTGTTTCTGTATTCAACTGTCTCTGCGACTGATAAAGGATATGATAGGTCAAGGGTCTCGGTCTCTCGTTTCGGACCGCTGCTAGGCTGCGCAGCCTTGCGGAGATTTTACCTCAAACGCCCCCTTGGAAATGTCGTGTTATCAACACCGCCCCACATCAAACGAAGCTTCCTGTCAGACTTTTCTATAGAGATACTGTAGACTGCCTTGAGGCCCTCTTGAGCAATCCGTTATTCAGAAATTCGATCGACTTCAGTCCGTATCGCGTGTTCACCACCGCAGAGCGCCTCGTCCGGGTATATAATGAATGGATGTCCGCTGACCATGCATGGCAATTGCAGGTAACGTCAATACTTGCGGGGGATGTTTCAATTCTGATGTTAACAATCATAGGACCAACTCCCCGTGGGCGCAAGCTTGCTAGGAGTAATCCTCTCATCAGATAAGACAAACGTGACCAATCAGTCGGGTGGCAAGGTCGCACACCCGCTCCTGATGTCATTAGCAAATATCCATTCGGAAGTTCGTAGCAAATCGTCTTCACATGCATTCCTCCCCATCGCGTTCCTCCCCATCGCTAAGTTTATTCATCGCAACAAGCGGATGAAGGGTGTTCTTTCCGACCGTTTGTATCACCACTGCCTAGATGTTGTTCTGGAACCACTAAAGATAGCAGCGCGGATTGGCGTGATGCTGTCTGACCCGCTTGGAAATAACCGTTATAGCTTTACAGTGCTAGCAGGCTGCATCGTCGACACTCCAGAAGCTTGTTTGATAGCTGGCGTTCGAGGGAAAACATCGCCGGTGACACTCGCGGACTACACACAATTCGGTGATGACTTTCGCCATCCTGAGCGAACGAAAGAAATTACCCTAGCTCAGATTGAATCTATCGACACTGATCCGAACGACTTGGTCGCATTCTTCAATGCGTGTGCGGAGTACCGGCTCAATGGTGTCTACTTGCCATTTTGGCGAAACTGGCTACTTTCCGAACCGTCCCGAACCCTTCCTCCAGAGGTCCTACATCTCTTTCACCGTTGTTGGTATGACCATGACGCTGCTTGGTGCATCCATGTTGTCGGTGCTGATGAGATCGATTTTCGCTTCTCGGTCCTTCAGCCGACTACGGGCCACCGACATTTCAGTGCGGGCATAACAACGTTGAAGCAAGTGACCGGGAAGACTCAACGCGATCTACAGCGGTACATGATCGCTGTTATTGCTGGCGCAGCACCGGTGGCTGTGGTTCGAGCTGTCCGGGCGTTACTTGAATTCCGCTACCTCGCACAAGCGCCAACTATAAACGACGAGGTCTGCCAGGATATTTCCGCTGCCCTCTCAGCGTTCCATTCACATAAGCAAAGTATCATCGATGCTGGTGCTCGCCGTGGGGTGAAGGGAAACATTCTGGACCATTGGCAAATACCTAAGCTGGAACTGATGCAGAATGTCGCAGCAAGTATCCCTCTCACTGGCCCTCCAATCCACTGGACTGCAGACGTAACAGAACGTGCACACATCGACCTTGTCAAGATTCCCGCTGCCGCGACGAACAACAACGATCATGAACCACAAATTTGCCGTTTTCTCGACCGTCTGGAAAAGTGCCGCGCATTCTCTCTTGCATTATATCTGCGAGAGGAACCCTCATCCGATCACCCACCTACAGTTCCCACACCTGACAACCATCATCCCGATGACGAGATATCACATGATTATAGTCAGAACAAATGCCAATCTACGAGTCCTACTACTGATTACTTCAAGATGTCTAGTCTATCCCAGAATGACTCCCCTGTGTCACCCCGAAGAACCTTTACCAATGGACCGGTTGCATTTCACCTCAACTACGATCCAGTCGGGAGTATTAGCATTGACGATGTCGCCGAGCAGTATTCACTTCCAGACTTGCGAGGAGCTATTGTGCACTATTTCTACCGCGAACAAGATGGCCGCCCCCTTCAAATCGGTGGACAGAGGCGATATCAAAGTGATGAGCGCTTGCCGTTCGACAAGTTACAGGTCTGGCAGAAAGTTCGTGTGCAGCAAAAATCGTATCACGATAGCACTATGCCATTGCCACCGCAGACACTAAATGCACATTCTGCAAACGTGGACTGGCCTAAAGGCCGCTATGATGCCGCCTTCGTCAACATCAATGAAAAATACAAGTGGCCTTGGAGTGGTCTTAGCGGTCTGTTATTCCCTATCACTTTGTAAGCATTTTTGATCTTACCTTTATCAGGTCACATGGTATGTGAGATCCGCCTCATTTTCCGCCCGGTACCCTCGCGCGGTCAGCCGGCGTCATGGTGGAGTAATAAATTTCTCGTGTATGCCACGCGGTTCGACATACAAGGAAATGATACGGTCACGGGTATGCACAGCCTGAAGCGTGCGATACGATCAAACGGTATCCCCACGGGAGATGTGTTCCCACTTGAGCAAATTCGAGCACTAGCCCCCCTCGTCCCGAAGTTTGGCTCTGTAGCCGATATGCGGCTTACGTCCAGAACGTCGTCATACTATTCTACATATTTCTATTTAAATCATTTCTTCGACAAAGACCTGTTTTACACTATCCATTGATTACCATCTTATCAAAGTGCACGTGCTCTTATTGTCTTGCTTATATGGAAGCGGCTGTCAAATGCCTTCCCATTGCAGTTCCCTTTGTACTTAGCTGAGAAATACTAATTATACCATTCTGATGTCCCTTGCACATATCCGCCAGGTCAGTCCAGGACTGACTAAATCAACCAACTTCACCATCCGCAACTCCTCCAATGGTACTGCGGAACATCGAAGAGTTGGTTATCCCAAGACTCAGGCCAGTAAAGTGGCAATCCACGGCCGACTCTGTGCAAGCGAATCACAATCAAAAGTGACTCGGTCCCTGAGTCCGACGCCTCCATCGGCAAAAGGCCGTTCAGCCAGCCCCACGCCTCAGCGGGGGGTCACCAACATTCAGAACTCAGACCTTCAGAGTCCCGCAAACAACGGCAACACCAACCTTTGCCCCGCAAACTACTCAAATGGCAACACGAATCTGCATATTCTCGCTGCTCCAGGTGACATTGTCGCTCACAACTCAGGAGTTGACATAGGCATGGCCGTTTAATTTTTTCCTCATATCTTTCACTAACTGGTATCTATCACAGCTAAGTGTACGAGAATTGTTGACGGGATACGAAATATGCAAGCTCCGGGAGAGACCAAGGTATTTTTATTCTAATCCTACTGAAGCTCTTATATGAATCATGACAGAGATTTACGGGCATTGACAGTTGTGAGTATGCTTGCATCGCGCAAGCGTTAGACGAGCCAGTGGGGGAGGACAGTCCAATGTACGAGGCCAGGTAATCTTTATTTGTACACGCCTTCTCACTGATCTTAACCCTCGTCTAGGCTTGGATATTTCCCAAGGGACAATGAATTGCAGGTAGTGATGCCTGATGACGTACACGAAAGTCCCTTCAACGAACTCCAAGCTGACCTTCGGGACATCATTCATCACATCCCCTTCCCTACTTTCAGCAACGGGAGGAGGATCGTCGTGATCCGATTGCCTGGCAACATGCAGGTTAATGGGAAGACCATCGTATCCGGATGCCCACATTCGAATCTCCTCCCAATCCAACGATCCCGAACTATCTTACCCTCTACCGTACTTTTTCCTCGAATGCGCGTTCTCACAAACTGAGAACAGCGTTAACCGCAAGCTCGTGGAGTACGTCACGAGCTTCCCGAAGACCGTCGCTTTGATGAAAATCAACGTCAAGGAGTCGCCACTGCACTACCAAGCCCCTAGTTATGATTCTGAGGTGGCGAAACGGTTGGCCAACAAGGCCACCATACCGTGGAAGAAGTGGATGCCGAAGAAAACTGACTCGAATGCCCTTGGGCCCGTTATCACGCATGGGATCTGTTGGATTGATATCTCGGCGATAGAGGTCCAGATATGGGTTAGGTCCGGCCGTGATCCCATCGACATTACGTCCGTCACAAGTACCGACACACAAGAGTACGCCTTCGGCGTAAGACGTCTGCTTAGTCATTTAATGTCTTGGGCTAACTCACTACAGACCTTATACCCTACACTTGACATGTCGGATGTCGACAACAAGCTCCGAGCATCTCTCGGACGCATCAGAGACATCGCTGTGCGCTATGCCGAAAAAACGCTTGCATCACAAGGCACATCCGGCTCTCTGGAAGACGACCTGGACTTGATGGAAGACGACTCTGACTCGATGGAAGACGATTCAGACTCGAATGAAAATGACTCTGACGGCTCGTCAAATGGGTCGGTCGATGGAGATGAGGATCTCAGCCTGGATTGGGTCTCTGGTTCTGACTCAGATAGCTACCATACTGAGGATCGTCCTGGTGCGTCCGAACGCAACCAGTCAGTTGTGTGATGCTAACATCGTCTCAAGATCCATATAATTTAGCGGAGGCCCGAGCTTGGTCGCCTCCTCTCCCACTCTTCGATTGGGAGACGGTCCTTGTAGAGGATATGGCCATCGCCACCTGGAGGACCGCTTATCGACGCTACTGCCATTGGCATGCTGCCCTGCGCAAGCGTGGAACTGCAGACGTTGCGTCTGGCAGGCCCGGAAACAGATCAAAACGTCGGCGTGGTTGAGGTCGCATCTAGTATCGTTCAGCCTTGCTTTTCGAAGTCTTTTTTTCACGCTATCGAAATCGATTCAGATACCCGTTTTGCCCACAGCCATTTTGTTCGTTCCCCTGTATCTGTTCTTTTCGTATTGTAGCTTTCCTTTTGCACGCGTAACGTTGCTGACTGTACAATATCGCTGAGCAAACGGTGTACCACCAAGTTGTACAGAATAAGATTCTATTTATTTGATCAAGATCTCATTCACTGCAGAAACAGCTTTTTGACTCTGCACAAACCATCGCAGATACTAATTGAAACTGGAATCAATCGAAGAGTCATAGACCGAAGCTCTGCTTACATAAGGCGTGGGTGAAGGACTCGAAGTTCGACGTCGTTCAAGTTGTCTGCCAGTCATACCCGACGTCGCACACGACGATCACGGCGATAACCACCATGATAACCACCGTTGGCGAAGAAGGAAAGCTGCTTAGCGAGTCTTTAGAAACGGTAAAGATTCAGGTCGGCTAGATGAAGCGTCATCTCGTGCATCTCATCACATCCCTTGCCGGAGGCACCGAATCCGCCTTCAGAGCCATCTAAGCTGATGTCTTGATTGTAGGCAGTGGCGGAATCATGGACGTGCTCAAGAGTGCCAGTATGATGCTCACAGAACTGTGCACGTCATCACCCTCACCGAAGCAATACAATCTGTAAGTACGCGCGTCCACCTCTCTCTCGTCTTCTGACCACAGCTATCGCAAGACGTGAACATCTTTGACACCCTCCGATACCCCTCGAACTATCTCTACGATGCACACACACTGTCCCGACACCAACAAACTAGTCCAGTACATCGTCCCGCGTCTACCTCAGTCGGATCCGTATACATGGCTACCCCCGAGCCGCCCGTCAAGGAAATCATGAAGGACATTGAGCTCCATATGCGAGCTCTTTCTACGACACTATCGGTTATGCTCTCGTTGCTTGCCATTCCGCGCTATGTTCTACTCCTGACACACCAGTTCTTTTCTACGCGCCGTTCAATTGCGCACATCGTCGTTTCGGGTGTGCTAAAGCACGAGACGGTGATCAAGACGCCTGGAGGCATGGACGGTGTGTATATAAATACCACGTTTTGATTAAGGATCAGACGGACGCTTCTGATGTCGGTGATGGGGCGGTAAAGGGCGTGAAGGAGATGCGGAGACAGGGTCCATAGGTAGTGGAGAAGGAGGATGCGGTGGAGGGGCTGAGATGGGTGGCGCGGATGGTGGATTTGTTTAGGGCTGAGTGTTGGGCATGCTGTTTGAGGTGAGTTTCCAGAAATCTTGGTTCGAAAGAGCCGAGAACTGACTGGCGCACCGTGGGGCAGTTGTTGCAAGCCACGCGTCGGTACTTTCATACACGTTCCCTGCGCCCATCACTTCCAGCATCAAGCTCTGTCGGCGGTACAAAATTCACGAACATTTGGTAGATCCTGCTTTCCTATGCTCATTTTCTTTTCTTTTCTTTTAACATCAACAACGTGTAGGAAGACGACTAGCAATCTAAAGTAACCACCATCCGCAAGCTCGTGTGCGAATGCACCTCGATTTTCGCGACGCAAGTTGACGCTCCCTCACTCACTCTCCGTCTCTTGCTCCTCGCGGCCCAAATCGCCTCCGAATGCGGTTCCAAGTCTGAAGATCTTGCGTACGACCTGTTCGTCGAAGCGCATTCGGTGTACAAGGACTCGATTTCGGAAAGCCGAGCGCAACTTGCTGCGATCACGTTGATCACAAGGCTGCGGTGGAGGTGGAAGGGGAGGGGGAGGGAGAGCGAGGGGAAGCGAAGGAAGAGGGCAAGGATAAGGAGGATGGAGAGGGTGCCGAGGTGGTAAGTTTCGGTTCGCTCTGTCTATCGTGACCCACAGTGTCGGCAGTACCCACACCAGGACGGCAAACGGGTGCTGGAATGTTCGCCAAAGTCGTTGCGGATCGCGCATTCGGCTACGGAGGAGATCCTTACAGTTCAGATATACTGTGAAACGCTCAATCAGTATCTGTCTTATATTGATCGCTGGGCACCAGCTGTATGTACGTCTATCTGATCCCTAGACCCTTTTGATGCTGACGAGTTTCCGACACCGTCACAGGCCGAAATTCATCGTCTCACTGATGGAGCTCATCACGTCCTCGATTGACACCACCGCCTCTCCCTCGTCCTCGGCTTCATACCTGCGCCCGTCGCAACGAATCGAAGGGGTCGCGTCTCCAGGCATGATCCAGCGACATTTCCGGAATACGCTCAAATTCGAACAAGACATCTGAGAATCCGGGACGGTATGAGGTGAAGGTCGTTGAGGATAATGCAGAAAACACGAGGCGACGAGCGCACGACACGTCACTGCGGCAAAGTCGTCACCTCCATTCGTTGTTTCCGCCGTCCGGTGTAGGTACAAAATTAAAAGGTGCGTACTTCTTTTTGTCTCCGAGAAGAGCCCCAGTGACTTGATGGCATTCACGTCAGCCAAAAAGCGGTCCTATCGAGCAAAGCTTGACACCAAGCATATGGAAGGGGGTCTGCCGGACTCCATTGGAGAGGCGACTGTTGCAGTCGATGAGATGAGCGGAGTCGGTGTTCGCCAGGTTTAAGCAAGGGAACGGGATGGGTTACATCAGCGAGGCAGTCGTCCTTGATCGCCAGGCGCCGGATCGTTGCAAGCCTGGTCACCACGAGCGATGGAGTTCGCTCCATTAACTTGCCGGTCATCTCCAGCGTCGTTGCAACCATCTAGGAGGGATAGCGGAGCATCGAGGAAGCAGCTATCTAGTTTAGAGAAGCACTGGGGCTTTGCCCAGAAGGGCACGCAAATCAATCAAGGCCGTTAAGCAAGGTTACACTCTATCTCTGCAATCGTTACGACCAGCTTGCAGATATTGCGGACCTCAATTAAGCCATCATCCTCGGGAGACAAGCCCTCGGCCCGTCAGCGCACCCGGATCAATCAATGTTGTTGTCCAGTGTCGCGATCTATCTCTACCATCGTCACAAATGGCTTGCAGAAATCATGGACCTCAACAAGGCTATCATCCTCGCAAGACAAGCCCTCGACGTTTGTCCGTCAGGGCACCTGCATTGATCAACGTCTTAGAACAATGTCGCATCCTATCCCTACTACCCTTACAAGCGGCTTGGAGTTCTGATGGACCTCAACGAAGCCATCATCCTCAGGAGACAAGCCCTCGATCTTCGCCCATCAGGGCACCCACATCGATCGACGTCGTTGAACAATTTTGCACTCTACCTCCAAGCGTTACGGACAGCTTAGAGATATGACGGACTTCAATGAGCCCATCATCCTCGGGAGGCAACCCCTCGACCTTCACCCGGGTCGATCAACGTCGGTGAACAATGTCCCCAATCCATCTCGCCGATCGTTACAACCGGCCTGGAGATGTAATTGACCTCAATGAGACATCATCAAGCCGTCGACCTTTACCTATCCAATCATCCACACCGATCATGGCGACTGCATTAGCTTGGAGGTTGTCTCCGTGTTCAGTTCACCCGGTCGAGCAAGTCGAAAGATAAAGAGGACCTGTTCAGTCTCTACACCGAGTTGTCAAATATCTCAACAAACGATCTCTCCGCTGCCAAGCAATGGATCGCGGCAGCTGAATGTTTCCGCCGTCCTACTGTCCTCGCATATGAAACATCTCTTCGACTACTCGTTCAGCATCTCGCCACTTTGCCATTCTTACCCAATAATCCGCAAGTGTTCAGGGACCTCACTTCATCCATAGCAGTTAAAGCCTTTTCCGCTTGTCTCCGCGATCACAATGCGAAGAAAGTGGTCGAGCTGGTCGAGCAAGGTCGTAGTGTATTTTGGAATCAGATTGCTCGTCTGCGTTCCCCTCTCCAAGACGTCATCGCATCCGCGCAGGAAGGAGAGGCCCTTGCAGACCGCTTTACTAGACTATCATTGGAAATCCGCAACGTAATTCATCCACAACGTCCAGATTAGCACAACAAGCTGTGCGGTCTTAGTGTCGATTTGCAATCCGCAGTTACCGAAATTCGCAAACTACCCAGTCTCGCTCGATTCTCTCCTTCTCCGAACTCCTGCATGCTGCCAGTAGCGGCCCTCTGGTCAGTGTGAATACTGGCCAGTATACGTGCGATACTCCCGTTGTCTTTTTCGACAGAGATCCGGTTTACATCCCATCGCAAATCGCGGAATACCGTGTCCAGGACCTGTCGTCGGAACTACAGTCCTTGGATGCAAAATCAATGGACACGGCAGGGATCCAGCTCGCTTCCTGAGAATCCTTTGGGATGAGGTCGTATCGCCGATCACTGAACTTCTCCCGACGATAGTCCCACTTTACTCACGTATCTGGTGGTGTCCCACTGCCGACTTCTGCCTTCTGTCATTGCACGCGGCTGGTCCGTATTGGAAGGGCCAAGCCAATTCTTCCCATCTGTATATCTCATCTTACACACCCATTCTGACTGCGCTCAGCTCGAGACGGAGTAATCTATCGGCGACGACTTCGATACACGAGAACGTTTCCTTGCTGTCGGTCAGACGAGTGCCAAAGGCGAAACCGAGCTCCTCTCCGTCGGCAGCAAACTAACCATCGTCGCTGAGTGTATTCAGGGTCTCGTGACATTCTTTTGCCTTGGTGGTTCAGAATTGAATGTGTCCCATGTCTCGAAGGAGCTGAGGTGCGAGTGGGTCCACGGGCTTTGCGTTTGAGCTCCACCTTCACAGTGGAGAGTCTACATAAAGCTGCTTCAAGTCGAACCGAATCAAGATCAAGGCTGGAGACTTCAATTTACTGCTGGATGGCGCTGGTCGGTGTCTCTCATTTGTGGTCGTCTTATCAAATTCAATGCTGGCTCGGCGGTCATGGATCCAACAGCGACTCATGCAAAATTGTCGCACGGGGCGTGGGGAAGCATAGATGTAATCCTGGTGACGGTCGTGAGTCATTTGTTCTCGGTTTTGATCTTGGTCTATTTGAGCAACGGTCAAGATGCGTTATAATCCTGCTTGCTGACGACACGTTTTTGAAGTATCATAATGTCTTCTGCAACGTGATTCCCGCGACTTGCGGGTGAACACCCTCAACGAGTAGGTGTGTCCCATCTCTTTGCAGTCCCACCTTGCGGTGTTTACATGTTGTGTCTAATACATTTTGGACGTGTAGAACTTCGTCCTAGGAGATAGTCAGTATGAAGCATTCCCCTCGCTGCGCAACCCAGTTCGTCGTGGACAAATGGCAAATCCGAGTACGTATGAGAGGAGATCGTGCATCGTCAATCGGTGGGAGATGCTTGTGTAGAGAGAAGATAAGGCGGAACAAACGACACGCGAGTGAGTGTGTGGTTCGTTCTTCGAGTCTTAGTTGGTTGGAGGACCGAGTTGTGACTTTCCTTGGTTGTTGCAGTGGGACGATGTGTGCGCTTAAGGTGCTTCCGTACGTGCCTTTCTGGCATTCGACCCCCGTGGTTGATGACTGGCGACGTGCATCACTAGTCGACAAGTTTCGATACTTTGTGTAATGGCCTTTGGATTAGTCGTTGCATGCGGTTCATTCCCAAGACGTTCTCTGTGAGTGGTGTCTCTAACGAGTACATATATGATGTTAATACAATATATATATAGGCAACGTTCCATCTCTGCTTCATTGTTTCAATAGTATACTATTTCCGTCAACCTTCAAGTTCATATATCCGGTCCTCGTGCCATGAAAACTGGCTACGTGGTTGTGGGTCTCGGCTTCAGTTCATTCGATGCGGTGCGCATTTGTGAGTCACGCTGCTTTCGCTAGTATTTCGCTAGTATGGTAACTATTTTCAAGTGTTTGGCTTTACCTGGCACTAGCGCTTATTACTTAAGTAATGTACAACTTTTAATTTTACCAGGTTCTGGGGCAGCCTACATGGTCACGAAGCGCAAGTCAACGACAGACGCTGATCACGTCGGGGGGCCTCAACGACGAAGTGCGCGGACAAGCGCTGGTCAAGGTGGCGCGGCGGAGCAACTAGAGAGAGCAGGCGACGCTGTCACTCAAGCTATTCAGAAGCGACTTCGACATGCTGTCCCTCCAAGCGAGCCCGTCAACAAGATGGCACCTATGCCATCCTCGAAGCGCACCCGGACCAAAGTTGGCCCAAAGAAACGACAATCCGGGGCAGCAGTTGGCGAGCGTCCCACCTTTCAGCCTAGTCAAGGTTCTTCGCGTTTTGGGTTCAAGCGTACTCAAGTGTCCCAAACTCTGGAGGAACGTCGGTCATCTAATCCGCCAATTGAGTAAGTAATAACGCCCTTAGCTATTTACACCACACCTGACTGACCATATCCCAAACCCACAGTAATAGTACTCCCCAGAGAGGCTATCGTTGGATGGACCAGCTCCCCCCCGACAACCACCACACTCCTGAACCGGTTCTATTCAACTCGGATGATTACGTTGGTTCGTTCTTCATTATTGTTTAAGACGCGTACTCACTATTTACCAGCAGCTCCCGAGAGCGAGCCATCAGATGTCGAGATGCAGGCACAGGGTGCAAATGACTACCAGGACGAAGAAGGCGACAACGACAAAGACGACAGCGACAAAGATGACAACGATGATAACCCCTTCGTTGAAGATCAGTCTCAGGACCAACCTGATAACGGAGAGCATAGTGGTTCCGAAGAAGCCATGGGTGACGAGGATGGGAGCCAGGGTGAGAAATCAGCGGGACCATCTGACGGCGATGAATCGGAGGAGACAGAGCATGATGATGACGAGTCAAAGAGATTCGATTTTGAGCGAGGTAATAACATCTCTGCAACTGCTGTTGTTGCTAATGATGCTTTAGATCCCGGATGTGATCTGGATGACATGGGTACCGAGTCTGATGAACCACCTCGGCGTCAACACCTTGAGAAGCGAGGGCACCCCGTGTCTCACCCGGTTGGATCACGGCCTGGTTCAAACCGTCAAGCCCCGGGAGATGGCAAACGTGATCATCAGAACCAAAACAGTGAGCAGCGCTCTTCGTCCACAGATTCATAGGAAGCACCATTCTTAATCATGCTTTGAATCATGCTTCAGACCGTTCGGACAAGGCCACCAGACCTGATCAATCCTCTCGAGGCCGGCACCTGGTGGAGCAGGAGCATACTGTGTCTCGCCCAGTTAAATCTCGCTCGAGCCGTCAGCGGGTACTGGAGGATGGAACTGAGCTGCGCGAGCGTGATCGTCGTGGTCGGCAGAGTGAGCAGCACTCTCATACCCACGATCATTCACCGGAGCGGGAAGAATCACACGAGGTCGATGTCCTGCGCCATCATCAGGAGCGTAATCGAGTACCCCGTCCCCCTTCCCAAGCAGCGCTGAGAGCTTCGCACGAGCATCGCCACTATGAGTCGAGCATACTCGGCCACGAATCTAGGTTGGACGACAATACCCAGCCCAACATTCGGGAAAAAATAGCCGAGAATCGGAACTTCTGGCCGTCAATGTGGAAAGTACTCATCGACGAAGCCAAGATTGAGTGGCGATTATATCTATCAGTCGCTGATGCCTTCCCGAGTCCCACCAATGTCAAGGATGGCGTGATTAATCAAATTCTTCAACAAATGTTCCAACAATTCAAGCGAAGGGGGCGGCGACTTGACAAAGGCTACTTCCCGCGTTACCGAGGCGAACTCGGTACTCTGGTACGCTGTATCACAATAGGCTTACTCCCGCTAACTAAATAATTCAGATCTTCAATGATGCCTCGACGTTTCGCTCCGAAATTAAAAAGCGCTGCGTCGCATTGGTCCCGTCATTGTATGACTTCGTCCCGCCACGTGGTGTTAACGAACGGACATGGGTTAGGGATCGAGCGGACAAGCTGATACAAGGTGCCAAGTTCCTTCGTGGTTTGGCGAACTCGAAGGTAATATTCCCCCCTTTCACTAGATATCCTACATTGATGTCTTGCTATAGGGTGTCCAACGGAATTTCGGGCACAAGGCATTATATTATCTCTGTGCTGATATCTTTTATGGTAAGAGCCAGAAGCTGCTGGGGGACACGAGTGAATTCAAGGAAGCAATTCCACCTGCTGCTCTCGCCCTGATTGCAACTGGCGTTGGTTTTAATCAATCTCAATCAATCTATAATGCTGACATGTACCTCATTCAGATCAAAGCTGTCCTGCGGTGTCTCGCTATCAATGGTAATATACAAGACCTGGCAGGACTTTGTGGGAGTTTGCAGGGTCTAGAGTATGAAAAGTTTCATGGTTTGGTTGGCCAAGTACTCGAGGACAAGAAAGGTGGTCCAATTCTGCTAAGTCAGCTAGAGAGGTGGGCAAAGAAGGCTAGGTAAGTATTTTTTAATAGGATTATGGTCGTGCTGACTGTTCACTAGATGTGGGATCGAGAAGGCTTCGGGTCAGGGGGTGGGTAATGATGATGAGTATTCCCTTGCTGCTATGTAGTGCTACTACTAGTAGTATAATTTGTCATTACAATAACAGTCAATGTCTTTCATATGGTTTATTTTCAATGACTGAATGGGAGTGTATATGATATTACAGACCTGTGCAGATCTGTACAGGGCTTCTCTATATAGGGCTGTACAGATCTGTAGGCTTCTGTACAATAATACAGGTCTGTACAGAGTCTGTACAGACCTGTATAGACTTGTACAGAGGGGGACCTTGCTGTGGGTCTGTGGGTCTGTATGAAGCTGTACAGACTTGTGCAGACCTGTACATATGGGGGGTGATTTGCTGATG
>JBBPLX010000513.1:0-20522 GCA_038090015.1 Leccinellum albellum
CTCCGAGGGAGAGGGTGATAATACGATGGACGCGGCCCTCGGTCTCATCGCCGTGGCGCTTTCTGCCAAGCTAGTCGATTTGAGCGGCCACGTCCTCGCATCCGCACAAGATGGCGCGGGGAAGGCGGAGGTAGGACCTGTCCTGGCTGAACTGAGAGCCCCGAATGTGTTCCACCCGGTGGAAGTGGCATTGTTGTCCTCCGCCGTGGCGGAGAATGTCGAGGATGACACCCTGCCCGTGCACTTTTTCGACTTCAGGCGCCACATGGACCTCTTCCCAGTATGTTCCTCTGGTGCACAGTGCCAGATCCATCCCACCATGTTGCTCTCATATGTTGACATGATTTACTACAGAGCGGCCAGTGGAAGGTCCCGACACAAGCTTCCGCAGCGCGCTGAAAGTCGTAAGCGAGTTTGGTTGGTTTTGGAGATAAGGTGTCGAAAAGGGTGGTGCTGGGACTATGAAAAGTTGGTGAACGCTTAGAAAAGAGTGTTGATTTACGTTGATATCATCTTTATGGTATTTCGTCCTTGAGTCTGCCATTGCACGAAGTTATAGGACCATTGACACAGAAATTGAATGACAGTACTTACTTGAGCGTTCCCTCAAGATCAGGGTTGAACACTTCCATCACGGAATAGATTGTTTGGTCGACCTGTGAGGTCCTAGAGAGTATACGGCGGTGAGGAACTCGCCTTCCTGAAAATAAGAATCTCTGAAGGACAATGGGCCTGTTGATAATCCCGGGCCAGGTCATCAACGACATCATCGTCCACAGCCGCATACCGAGCGGTCAGAACACGAACGGTGGACAAGACCGTCGATCTCGTCAAGCGCGCGTTGTCAGCCAACCTCATCGACGTGATCGTATCCACACAGTCTGAGGATGGTAAGACGGTGGTGCACGTCCTGGCTGGGCAGGCAGCCCTGAGGGTGATCTGCCCCGGCCGAGGTGACGCTGTGACGGAGGACGTCAACGACCCGGCGCAGTCGAAAGACTTTGCGAATCACAGGGAGTCGCCATCGGTACGCCCGTCTTGCACGCGTGTGTCGGATGAAAGAGCTGCGGACGTACCAGAGTTTCCAGTTTTGCTATGCGACTGCCTCGGATCAGTGGGAGAGCTGCCGTTCATCATCTAGCGAGCGTTTAGGTAGGTGCCAACGCTGAGAGAAAGCCCTTTGACAAGCTGCAAACCTCTGGAGCGGGTAGTCGCTATGCATCGATTGCTGCAGCTGGATTCGATTCCTACTAGCTGCTACTCAGGGGGAGATCATCGACAAAGTGCGGCGAGTGCATACATACTGATTAGCGTAGTTCCGCGCAGACCAGATGAAAGAACTCGAGAGAAGCATAGGCCCTCGGGTTTTGAACCTGCCGATCGTCGATGCCTTCAGACATCTCTCACGCCGAGTCTGGGCCCTTTCTTGGGCGGCTCCGAAAGGCGTGTGGGAACATCATCATCTTGCCAGCGGGCCTACCATTCGAACAGCATTTCCAAGGCACAACAACCCATGTACGGCCGCAAACCTGATCCGAATTCAAACCAAGAAACAGAAACGATGCGAGAGCGGTGAGCGGTGATATGATATGGTATTCGAGCCACATATATAAAATAGGGAAGATGCGTGCAACGATGCGAGTAATATGGGCGCGTCGAAATCATACGTGGGTAGGTGGGGATGGGGGAGATGGAGTGCGAGATCGTCGTTATAGACAGACATAACAAATGTGACGCGGCAGTGGAGGTGCAATGATAAGACGCGAAAAACCGAATAAAAGAATGAAATGAGCGGTAAACTCTCAGTGCAGGTAACGATAGGACGACGGTTTTCTATCTCTCTTTCGGACGCTGACGGAACCTACCTACATGCCCGTCAAACACTAGGCATAGATCACAGGTCCCTACATCATCCCGCGCGCAATCTGGGACAATTGCTCCGCCATCTGGGGATAACTTCGGATGAACTGCAGCTGTGCCTTGCTCGCCTGCAAATGTGTGTCGGTGTCAGACGTCCAACGAAGAACCAAGTAAGAACGCACCTCGAGATAAGTGAGCGCAGCCGTGATCTCGGCTTCTCCCCTCGCCATCTCCACTTGTTTGTCGAACCAAGTAATTGCCACCTCGATCTCGCTCTTTTGCAGCGCAAGCTGTGCGAGCGTGGCAACGGCAGGCTCACATGAAGGGTCCAGAACGAGGGCCTCACGACAAAGCGCTTCTGCCGCTGGCAAGTCTTGACGCCATTGGAAGATTGCTAGTGCCTTGTTCACGAGAGGTAGTGGATTTGGCGGTGAGCTAACAATGTTGATTCAGTGCGAGCAGACAGCAAGTCATTAAAAGAATCAACTTGGCTTTCTCGAGCTCGATCGCCCTGTCAAACTTCTCCACAGCTTCTTGGAAGCGTTGTTGGTCCAACAATAGTTCACCGCTACAACATATAATCCATCAGCTGCTTCTAATGTTATGCCTATCAGGGAGCGTACTAATAGTTGCACACTTCACCCCTTGACGGGAATGACGTCATCGTTCGTCGGAAGGTGGCCATACTGTTCGCGAGGTTACCCAATTTGTATTGTGCAACAGCAAGCTGAATGTGCGAGAACACGAAAGTCGAGTCGAGCGCAGATGATTTTGTATAGTTTGTCGCAGCAGACGAAAAGTCGTTCGTGATGAAGAAGACTGGACGAGGATTCACTTCGAGCTATCGGGTAAAAACAAGACCGACGCACCCTGTCCCCGATGGTAGTAAACATCGGGATCGTTTTGGTCGATATTGATGGCATCCTCGAAGCATTTCATTGCCTGTGCGTTGTCACCCTCCTCCATGTGCACGCTCGCAAGCTTCACTAGTGATTGCGTGAATGAAGGTTTGAGTGTGAGTGACTCGAGCAGGTCGGCTTTCGCTCCGCGAACATCCGCGGTCAAGAACCTTGGAGGGATGAGAGAGTCAGAGGGTAAGATGTGTATATATGCTTCACATACTTGAAGGTTCCCCTCAGGTTGAGAGCTTCTGCGCGGCCACCATCCCATGATATTCCTTGTTCAAGCGACTCGTTGATAAAGGTCAGAGCATGTGGGTAGTCGGCGGCTTCCAATGCCTCGAGCGCGAGCAAGAGTGTCTGGTCGCCTTGTAATGGGCTCTCGGGAAGGGTAGGAAGAGGACCTATGTCCTCATTAGATCAGCCATCAAATGACGGAGCCAATGTCTCACGTTTTCGGAAAGCTGCGAAATATGCCGAAATGAATGTTTGCGAGGGTAGACGGGGTTCCCGGGTCTACGAGAGCGAGAGAGATCAAAAGGTGGTGCAAAAGGGACGACACGAGACTCACGGCCAGGATGGAACGCGCCTTTTCGGTTGCGAGTTTCTTCAACACGCGCTCCACAGCCTGTGCGGCAGTCTCGTTTTGGAACTTTTCAAGAATTGTGGCTGCGGTGAAATCTGAAAAAGAGATGTCGATCCCGATATTCGGAACAAGGCGTTCGAAGACGAACCTCTGAGGGATTCCTCATAGCGGTTGAGGGACTCGAGGGCCGTCGCACGCCTGTTGAGAGCTTTTACATAATTGGGGTCCTGGTGGAGGGCATCGTCGCAGTCTGCCACGACTTGTTCATGCTGTGGAGGGGACATGTACATGTAGCCTACAAACGGATGAGACGCATATGGAGGAATAGATCAGAGGTGTGACGGACATGCTGCACGATTGCTGTAAAACACGGGTTCTGGTCGTGGCGAGACCTGGATGGCTTGAGTATAGAGATCGATGGCCTGTTCGAACTTGCGAGACTGGTAGAGGGAATTACCGCGCGTCTTAAGAGATGCAGCCTGCTTGACGCGTTCCTGTGCGTGAGAGACATGAGTGAGGTTGTCGAGCGGTGAGAAGAGACGAACCTCGAAGGGCATGGAAGCTATTTGCTCGGCGGACAGCGGTGCATCTTCTGCAAGTAGTGAGCGAGAGGCAGGAAGGAAGCGCTCGGAACGGACCGTTGACGGACTCGACCTTTGGTTTTACCTCCTCGATTATAGGACCGTCGGGGTCGTTTACGGACGTCTTCTTTTGTTTCTTGTCCTTTGACCTGCCCTTTGGCGAGGACGGCGGTCTCGACGTAGATGCGGCGTAGTAGACAGCGCCGGCAGCGACGAGAGCAGCTGCGGTCGCGACGAGGATTGTGCGCCTGTTTTCCGAGACGAAATCCTGAATACGGTCGATGTAGGACGACTCGGTTTGAATGGGGGCCATGGCGAAAACAACAAAGTGAAATATTCTCTCAAAAATTCTTCAAAAAAACGTGTCGTTGATTACGTCATTCTGGGTATACCCTCAACACCCACACCCGCCTGCACTGCTCTCTTCCACTCCACCCCCAAGCTCGATCGTGCCAGGCATCCCCTCTCCCACCGCAGTCACACTAGCAGGCGACACCGGCGCCCATAGCTCAGGCGTATCCAGGATCTTCTTTACTAGATCCTCAAATACCTCCTGTACTCCCACCGCTGTCTTTGCAGACGCTTCCAGGAACAGCGCATCCTGCCGCTTTGCAAACGCACTCGCCTCCTCCGTCGATACTTGCCGCGAGTGCTCCTGCAGCCTGTTTAGACACGGCTCGATGTGATCCAAGTCAACGTACCTTGTCTAGCTTATTCCCTACGATGATCTTGGGTACAGTCGTGGACACATAGGTATCGATCTCTGTAAACCACTTTGGCAGAGCATCGAATGTTTCGCGGTTGGCAACGTCGTAAACTTTTTGTCGTGTGAGAACAGTGTGGCCGACAAGGGCAGCGCACTGACCTAGAATAATGCCTTGTGCACCACGATAATATGAAGACGTGATCGTCCGAAAACGTTCTTGACCTGCCGTGTCCTTGAAAGAGAGATCTCAGTCAGGGCTAGGCCACAGGGGGAAGATCGACCGACCCATATGCTAAGCTTGACCTTCCGCCCGTTCACCACCATCTTGTGGACCTATCGACAACCTCTAGCTCATGCTCCGTAACCAGCGACGCACACTCACACGAAAGTCAACCCCAATCGTAGCAGTCGCCTCGTCCTCGGGTATCCATGCCTCGTCAGAGAATCTCAAAAGTAGACTGCTCTTTCCCACAGATGCGTTGCCTATTAGGAGCAGCTTCACGTTAACAGGAGAAGGTGCTGAACTCGTCTCGACAGGTGGCATTGAAGTCGTTGAAGTGGTAGGTGGCCTTGACAGAGCCACTGCCTCGTTGGCTCCGCGCGCAGGTCACACACCCGATCCGGATACGAATGACACAGTGCGAATACATTCATTCGTGTATGCGACTCTAATATTCACTGCGGAAACGGGAAAATAATCCGTGGGGAATAGGTCCGACTTAGACGGGAAATCAGGCATTAGTCAGAGTTTGAATATACAGTCTGATTTTGCAGATTAGATTCTGAAAGAACGACCAAAGCCGACATTAATCAAACTTCGATTATCAGTGAGAGCAGACCATAGATTTTGCAATCCCATTCTACAGCTACTCTAGTCAGAATCCGAATACAAGTCAATTCCAGTTTGAATATGGCACGATTAAATTAAGTGTGCAATGAAAACAGACCCGCAATTGCTCTGATTAGGGAAACAAAGTACCCTGCCCGCCCGCTTCCAAACACCCGATGTTCAAGGATAGACTTCGTTCTCGTCCTCGTCATTATCATCTCTGCCGTCTCTTTGCCACGCCCTCGTCGATCTCGCGTCGTTGTTGTCAAGTTGCCACTCGGTGTCGTCCCATCATCGCGCAGCGTGGGTGCACAGGAGAGCAAGGGGTCGGAGGGAAAGGGCACGGGGATGTGTCGTTGTGGTACGCATCTTGCTCGTCTCGCGTTGTCAAGTCGTCGTTGTGTCGCCAGCCATTGTCGAGTCGTTGTCCCATCGTCGCGCAGACTTGTCGGAGGGGAAAGGACACATATGGGATAGGGACATGTCTTTTTGCGTTGTCGACGTTGAGCCGCTGTTCTCGTAGTATCAGATGGCGTCATGGTCATCGTCGCATTGTCGCCGGAGAGGGTGAGGGTAACGGCGTGCGTACATCCGCTGGGACGTACTGAACGCAGTGGGAGGGGGAGGGTGGGTGTGGAGGTCGAAGCGGGGGGACGTGTGCACATCTGCGTGTGTCGTCATGGCAATTGTCGTGCCACGGTGCCATGTCGTATCGGTTGTCGTCGTCATTGCGCTATGGTACGCCGTCGCGGCAATTAATTGTTGTGTCGTGGTTCAAATGAAGTCTCGTGGGCCAGGGTCATTTCCAAGCGTTCAGATCTATAAAACAAACTTACACAGCCAGAGTAATAATATCAATGTCCGTTTTCGTAACCACTCCAAATGATAAATCCACAAGATAGCCTGGAAGACATGAGAGCGAAGTGAGAGATCGTTCGCAAAGAGCCAAATGGATCAAGAACAGAAGTTACAGCTTTTGCGTGGCCATTTCTTTGATTACCATTGGGGTTATCCGGGGGATAGTCCTGCACGGGAAGCGTTTGGGCCGTCTGTCTGTTATTGGATTATGTCTGAAGATCATGCGGCAGAAGAACAGACGCTCACGAAGTTATGTCAGCAGTGAACTTAGGTGAAAAATGGATCTCATTGCCATGTTAATCTTGCGCTTTTAAAAAATCGATGGTTGCAAGCATCGAGGCAATAGCGATCCATATCGACGCGGTAGCAACGTGTCACCCAGGGTACCTCCTGCAGCGCAACTATCAATTCAGACCTTGTGCAAAGAAGTATCCTCCTACCTTCGTCTGAACCCAAAGGTGAATGAAGGATCATTCTCAGTGAATGTACCATTCTCTTTGACGAATTGTTCTGGCAAGAATTGAAATGGTTCAGGGTAGATTTCTTCATCGTGACCAAGACCCCTACAGAAGCAGTCAAGATTCGGCCATGCAAAAATCTCAGCCTACCACACATTGACGAAGACCATAGTTCCTACAGCAAATGGTTAACACCACAGAGGGAACGATTTACTGACAGATCTTTCGGGATGTACGATCCTTTGTGTCATCATCGGTATTAATTGCGTGAAGTCCTTGACAAGCAACGGGTTGATCTGCGGGTGAATTTTTTCTATTTTTCGTCATACCCGGGATCCGTCAGATGGGTACGGTACAGAGTTGCGGGTATGGGTGTGGGTATGGTTGCCTGTACTCCAGGTTTTACCCATGCAGGACCCTACCCCTAGTGGGCCGTTCGGCAGCATTGAGGGACGAGTTGGGAACGTGCCATCATCGATGTCGACAAGGGAGACGGCAGCACGATCACGCGCGCTGTTGTGTCGAGAAGGTCACTGTGGGTGACGGTGTTGTCGCAGGCAGTCGTGGGGAGCGCGATCAACAGAAGAGGGCGTTGGTGGCGTCGTTGGACATGCCATTTCCATAGTTCACGACGCATTGGGTAGCCGTTTTGGCGCGTGGATCGAGCACGTTGGCGTTGAAGGTCCTGGCACAGCCAAGAATTTGTCGTTGTCGTCGAATGACGAGAGGGCAATCGTTGAGTGGACGCGCTGTGGTCATCGTTGATGAAGTCTGGGGCAACGAGGGGTGTTGAGATGGTGTTGATAGGAGCGACAGGCGGGGATATGCGTCACGGTTGTGCTAACTTACTAGACTTGCGCTCATAGTGGTTGCAACGTTGAACGTTGCGGTTAGAGACTTAGCGAAAAAAAAAAAAAGTCTCACCAGGTAAATACAGAGGTGAGATTAGAGCTGACATCACGTCGGAAAAGGAATAGAATAGATTGATAGACGAAGGCAAAGATGGATGGAATTACGACCAGATTTACCACTTATTTGGCTTGGTTTAGGCATCTGCAAATAAGCAGAGCTGCGATTATGAAGGGATTGGGAGAGCTGAAACGGAGAGTGTCCAAACCATCCGATTAGGCTACGATTCTGTCTGTTTATATTCTGAGGTACGTATAGACAACTAAGCAACTCTGTTTATCCTCACCTTATTTTGTCGTTTCCGCAGTAAATTCACCGGTCTAGCAGGCTAGTAAGACTGGCGACACGGTCACATGACCAGAACCAAGAGTGCATCACAACGTATATAGCTTATAAAAGTCCAAGCGGGTTCGCTTCAAGTTCTTTCATCTCAGATCTCAGGTATGTAGCGCTGCTATTGGCTGAGGAACTAGTGCGTGATTCTGAGTTCGTCTTTTAGCATGGCTCTGACCAAACAGACCGCGAAGAAGACAACCGGTGGAATGACACTCGCAGAACAGTTGAGGGCCAGAAGGGCCAGGAATAATGTTGATACTCAACAAAGTAAACCACGCCTGCGAAAGCGACAGCAACTTGCGATCATGCACGCTGCTAGTGTGAATACGGTAAAGGAGAAGACGAAGATGAAGGAGCGGAAGAAGCGCAGCACTGGAGGCCTGGCGCCTCGCCTGAACCTCATGCTGGCGGCCGATAAAGACCAATCCATGGCCCTCACTCCCCCTGGTTCACCACTCTCACCTCCCCCTGACATTTCCCCCACGCAGGATGAGGTAGCCGACTTGAAAATACGGCACAACCAGGTGCGTAACCTGGGTTTGAGTGGTCGCGTGCTCACGTTTTGATTTCCTTCCGCGGGGGGGGGATTTAGTTTTGTATGCTGTGCCAAGACAGCGGGGAGGTGCCATACCACTGCAATACCTGTCGCCGGGTAGTGTGCAGCACCTGCCTTATCCTACCGTCCGGCGACCTACCCGACTTTAGTAACCCTGCTTTGAAGTTCATCTGCCCGAGCTGCCATGAACTCACGGATCGAGCCGCGGTGGACGGCCATAGGGGAAAACGGGCTTTTCGACCTTACAAAGTGCGTTCTATTTGGTGTTAGTTCAACCCCTTGAACTGAAACTCGACCATTCTTTGTGACCAGGGTTTTACCGTGCTACGGGATGGCCACGAAGTCACAGCCCTTCCAGCCCCACTCAACTTCTCCAACAACTGTGGGGCATCTGCTCGCCGACAGATGAACGATGAACCCTTTATCATCATCCACCTTTGCGGCCCAGATATGCCCAGCGAGGGATCCCTTCCTTCCATTCTTGCTGCCTACCTCCACACATACTTCCCCAACCCCGGCTCTCTCCAACTGAAGGTCATCAACTTTGACCTGGGAACCAAGAGCAAGATCAACCGACACATCAAGGCGATGGAACTGTTGGCGAACCAGCTTCGTTCCCAGCCGGAAGCACGCGTCTTAATTTTCGTCAGCACTCACAGCGACCAAGATCGAGGGGATCTTTTTGCAGGGGTCACTGGAAGGGGCCAAGTTTCGGCTGAGGTCTCTCAGGTGAGTGTCACCTCATCTTTCACCACCCCTCAGCTGAACCAACTGCAGTTTTTTGATGCGCTCATCCCTCCTTCTGCAAGGACCATGACTCAGGGTACCACTCTGGTGCTCCTGACCTGCGGCTGGATTTTCTCCTACATGGAGTCCAGATCCGCCCTCAAGGGGTCTTTGCAAAGGTATGCTATAGCAGCACTCTTTCTGCAGGAATACGTATGTTCATTTTTATTGCAGTCTGGGCTTACAAAATGCCATTGCTTTCACCGCAGTGCGCTTTCAGGCTGTGTTGGCTGCGTTCTTCTTGAACGCTTTGTTTGTGTCGCACTTTGTTGAAGGCTTTGGTCTCCGTGAGGCCATACCCAAGGCCCTGCAGAACAGTTTCAACCTCGATTCACACAGCGACTTCGTGCTATTTGATCATCTCCCCTCACAGAATCCCATCCTCATGTCGGCCACCAAGTATACGTGGTGGAACAGCCACCATCGTCCATACGGGTTTACCCTACCCTTCCTTTGCCCCGTCTGCCGCGCCGTCCGTCCCTGGAAAGAGTTAACCCAGACTTCTGACGGGTGGACGACGTCTTGCGAGAATCCATCGTGCGGTTTGAGAAGCGACGGGTCGCGGGAGAGTCCGGCTGCTGAGATGAAGGGGGTGAAACCAAAGAACATCGAATTCGTCACCCCCTGCAAGAAGCGCACGAACGGTTGGTTTTCGCAGGACATTACACTTTCAGACTTTGCTTGATCACACCTGATGCATGTCGTTTAATGCATGGTTGGTTTTATGATCATTTGAGTGCAGCACTGCAACATTGAAGTGAATTGAGCACCAAAGTAGTGAGGTTTCTGAACGGCGTGGTGCAGTGCTGCCACCGCCTCCGTATTGTTGGGAGGTGCTCGTACACTTTTTTCGCCACATTTGGCGCGCCATTGACCACGATGGACCGCATCGTCCCGATGACGCCACCATACCCAAGAAGCGTTCCGGCTGCGAGAAGAACAGATTCTTCGGACGGCATCTCATCTTCTTGGGCAGTCTGACGTGCAGAAAGGAATGCAAGTCCACCTTGCGGGGGCGACGACTGCATGATGTCCGAGAGCTGCAAGCAACGATTGTTAGCGAGGCATAGCCCACTATCGAGCGGTGTCTCGGGATCCTGTATTCTGTGGCATGCAAAATGGAACCAGTCGTTGTTCTTCAACTTCTCCACGAGGTCCTTGACAGCGCCATCAGAGTCCTCGAGGGTTACGAAAGGATGTCTGCTCTGTGGTCGAATTGAGCTCGTGCTTCGCCGCGTACAGTCTACCGAGTCCGTCTGTTGGTGGCTTAGGGACAGCAGGTAGACAAAGGTCGGAAGAAGGGTCATCCAAGCTGCTCTAAGGCAAGGACGCGAGTAAGCTTAAGGTTTGCACGTAGGAAGATGTAACAAAATTAGAAAGTTTTGTGCCGGCCTCGGCTGTGTCATGAAGGCCACTGGCAGCGGCACGTATGGGCAAAAAGGAAAAAGGACCAGTCGGACACTAGAAAATACGGGTGATGTCACCAGTGCCAGATGGCGGATTCTGAGAACAAGCGATTCTTGAGTCGGAGTGGATCGATGTTGAGACCTTATATCAAAGACTTACCGAAAAGCCGAGTGCCTGAAGGATGGGATACGTAACACCGTTCCAAAGTTGTCTCAGAATCATCTGCAGTTTGTTTGGAGTATGTGGTTCGAATCGCTGTGGCTTCGCCAGTTTTGCAGCCCGGTCGCTAGGGGATAAGTTCGTAGAGGGGATCGCGGGAGAAAACAAGGTAATCCAGCTCGAGCATCTCGCGGAGCATTCTTCGCAAAAGTTCGGTTTCTTTACGGCAGATTCCAGGAAGGGGGACGTGGGTGACACTTTCCAGCTCTGACATAACGATCGGTGCATCGCATCTTTCTTTGGCTGCTGTGAGGTAAACGATTGGTCCGGAGATTGCCAAGGCAGCAAGCTGTTGGTGGCCTTTGAAAGCAAGAATCAGTCGAAGCCTAGCAAGGATCGCATCTGAAGGAGGAGAGTGCAAGACTGACCTCTTTGAACATCTTTCTTTCTCCAGCAATCAAGCGCGTCAGCAGCTGAGACATTCACTAGCTGGCAGAGTGTGGCATCGTCCCGAATGCTAGCATGCTCTAATTCTTGCGAGACTTGCCAGAACTGACAAGTAAGGGCAGGACGGTCGTGAGCCAGGTCATCAACTGGAGTGCGAAGCCGCAGGAGCTGGGTCTAAGCAACAAAACACCCTTGCTCGAGCCACTTGACAGCCAGTTCAGGGTGACCAGCTTCAAGAGCGGCAGCAACTGGGAGACGTGTGGCGCGAGCTGCTTCAACGAATAGACAGCGGCGCTTGGTGACTGGGAGTCCGAGCCAGGCCAGCTGTGGAAGAAGGTCGAGAGCAGAAGTACGCGCATCGAGGAGAGCCGTGGTGCCTCCTTTAAGTTGCGCACAGGAAATCCAGGCGCAAGCAGCATGAAAACGGAAGGAAGCAGGACCAATGGAAGCACGAGCGGCCAATGAAAAATAGAAAGTAGCAGCAGAGAGACCAGAAGAATCATGGAAGTGCTCAAAACGGACGTTAAACGTCTGCCCAGTGCTAAACAATAAGGTTGGTTTGAGTGGATGGCCATCGGAAGTGAAGTTTATTGCCTGCTCCTTCATGGAAATGGACTTGACAGTGCCCGCATGGTCGCCGGGACGCTCAAAGCGACTCAATAGCGAGTTCCCGAGGTTATTCAAGCATGCCGGCTCGTATGGATAGCCGTCGGGTAGACGGCTTCCTCTTCTAACAAGATCGACCTGTTTAGATCAGCCAGGTCCCCGAGACGCTGAAAGCAATAAAATAACGAGTTCCCGAAGTTGCTCGACCAAGATGGCCCGTCTGAATGGCTGTCGGGTGTCAGACAGACAGCCCTTTCAAACATCAGCATTGACCCGTTTAAACCCACGGGGCCCCCGAGACGGTGAAAGCAGCTCAATGATGAATTCCCCCAAATGATCAACTAGCCCGGCTCCTCTGGGTGATCCACGGCAGACTCGAACGTTGAAATTGCGTCATGTATATCAACAAGTACACCGCTGCACGCGAACCGGTCAGATAACAGCACCCCAAGGCGACGCATTGGTGCAGGTCGGTCTGGATGCCGGTATGACATGCTCTGTAGCCGGTCCTGCGCCCTCTGTATCCAACCATCGACATTGGTTTGCTCTGCTGCTGATGATTTAGCACCTCCTGCCTCCACCGATGGTGAAAATCCAGCCATCTGCAGTGCGAAAAGCCTTGCTAGGTGTGCATGACCTTCTTCCGCCGAGATCCCTGCCAGTAAATTCTTTGCTTCTTCACTGTCAAAATCGAACCTTCGCCTCTGGAAGCGCACAAGTAGTGCAAGACCAAGCTCCAGTACCGTTGTGCAATGATCCGGATGATCTTTGCTCCGAAGTATTAGTGCACCCCAGTACAATCCGATTGGCCCAACTAGGTCACCGGCAGGGTACCGTTTGTTGGTTTGACGATCAATGAACTTGGCATCGGCCAGATTGAATAGAACGGCTAAGCGATTAGGGTCATCTACGAAGCATAATAATATCCTGAGTGCGTCGGAATGTCTGGACGGCTGTACCTAGATCCATTCGGTCCTGCCGCTCGGAGACGCAACAGAGCACAACGTCCTTCGTCAGTGAGCCGTTCCAGCACATTTCGCGTGACTCCCGGAGCCTTTGCCATCAGGTCAGAAAGCGACTATAGCACCACGAACAACCTGCTTACGTCGAGTTCGGGACGGGATTCATTCGTGCCACAAATGCATCGCTCCGTGATGATGCGAAGGGTCGAACACGACGGCAATACGTCATCCTTCTACGCCATTACGTCGACGACTACGACTCGGAGGAGATGCCACGAAGAGTGCGTAGTAGACAAAGGAGCGGCTCGCGCTGAAGATGTTCATTCCGACGATGGGATACTTTTCCTGCAGTCCTCTTGAATTGACGGGGCAGTTCTCCGTTTCGTTTCCCTGCCTCGGTCCCAGCTCAAACGATGTGGAGATGCCGAACGAAATAGAAGATGATTGGCTCGACGGCCTTTGGCAGCTGTTCAATGAAAGTAGCAGAGATTCGGTAAGGGATGACACGCAGGAGGAATTCTTCATCCCATTCTACGGCGTCCTTCGCTGTCGACACGGGGCTGTTGGATGCCTGTATGGCCCTTCCATCGACTTCTACAGTGACGACGTCTCCCCGCTCTTCCACTGCCTGACAGCGGAAGCCCGCTGGCACCCGACGCCGTGAGGCCAGACGCAACACATTCGTGGCACGCATGACTGAACAGGTGCGATGGTAACGTCTCCAGGGATGCCACCGCGAAATTGCAACGCACGTGTTACAAAGACATGTTCGCACTCAGTAAGGCTGTGGTGTTCATTGTGCTCCAGATTTGTCGGACCGTGACGGAAAAGTGTGTGTGGTTGAGCTCCCTCGGTGTTTGGGAAATAGCTTAGTCATCGGTGGCTTCATCATGATTCCGCATTCCATTTCTCAAGATCTCAAGGCCGTGTAGGAAATAGACGAGGCCCCGGACCTGGGGAGACTGAGCAAAAGTTTGCAGTAGGGAACACGGCGTTAGAAGGCACGATCAGAGGCAAACGTATAGGGCAAGCAACCTCACTGGCCCGCTATTGAGCAAGAGTAAATAACGAATGCCGCCCAGTGCGAATCGAGAGCGCAAACTTGAAGTATAGGGAACATCTACCAGTGACAGACTGCAATGACGCTGCTGGTAGCCACACTGCTGGCGAGTGCATTACTCGAGTTCTTCACCACGTCGACTTGGGCACCACAACGATGGCCGCTTTTCAGCACCTAACCAATCACTGGTGGGAAGGCAGGACACACCGCTGACGATCCGGATCCCACTCACTGCCTCATCATCACCTCCAGTCCACTTGGGGGAGCTGTCCAGGTGGCACCGCCACCGGCTGGTAGTAGCTGCGCCGATGCCCGACTCTGGATGCTCAGGCTTCCGACCCATGGAGTCAGGCCTTCAAGTCCAGGTGGTGGCGAACAAAGCCGATTCCACCTCAGATGCCAAGAGTCAGGCACTGGCCCTAGGGCTGTGCATCCCTAGCACTCGCGCAATGAACACATCAGCGAGAGTGGGTCGAAAGCGAACCGACGGAAGGCTGTAGTGAACCTCTGTGTCAGTGGACTGACCGAACTTGGCGTGGATGCCCCGATGAGGGACTGGCCCGAGGACTGGGATGCTTGTGGCGTCAATCGTGTCAAGTTTAGCACGCTGCACCCCAATCGCGCGAAGGAATTCCTGAAAGTGTAAGTGGTATCGTTTCATCGTGTCGGAATCATCGCACTCAACATAATTGCTCTCCCCCCCGGAACGTTTGTTTCGATGGGCAGTTACGAGTCCTATGAGGCCTGCTTCCTCGCTGCCTATCCTGTGGGCCAATAAAGGGATAACCCCTCTCCTCGAATTCATCAATGCTGCACAACAGTGGCGTGGAGAGAGGGCCACGCGATCGCGGCATCGATCCGCGAGACTCCTTCGTGGAGTCTCGGCATTGGTGGGTCACTGTCCGAGGCAAGAGTCGTGATCGCCTTCGCTCGCATGCCGACACCACACGTTCGTTCTCATCCTTTCTTACCCCATCGTGTCTTCTTGCTTCTTTCCGTTTTTCCCACTCCCCGTTCCCACTTCTCGTTCCCTCTCCCACTGGTGGCAAACAGTGAGCAGCCCGCGTTCGTTCCGCTCTGCTCTTAATCTACTTGCTGGCTTTCTCGCATTCTGCAGACCATGAACGATCGGCTGTCCAATTTTACTGCATGGATGAACGGAGAGAGCTCAAATTTCACTCTGGTAGGCGGTCGTGCCAGTGCGTGCCCATGTGTCATGTCGTACTCTTATGCATCAGTATAGCCGGAGAACTCTCCCTTTGCTCGCACAATCCTTCGTCCCAGATTGGCCACGGCTACATCAATTCCGCAGCTCCTACTTTGAGAATACGACTGGATTCATACGGGGATTTCTCAACTTTGACAACGCATCGCTGTTAGCCTAGAGTCGACCAGCGTTCTGTGGAAGTCACGTGCGTAATCTTTCATGTCGGATATCAACATGACCGAGCTCAGCGATAAAAATTCGGATGTTGGAATTGGTCTGCAGTGATGAACCTGTCGTGGAGCGTCGTCGACCACACTCATACTCCAGTGTCGTAGAGGGCATTTCAGAACGGATTGCCACAGTTCACGTAAGATGCCTTTTTCGACTCATATCCCCGCATGCCCTCTCTGAAATAATCACACGCAGGGAAGGATTGACTTCTCGGATCGTGTGAGCACGGGCGAGATGCGATTCGTTTGACGGCGTACACTTTCTCTCAAACGGACCTATTTACGGATTTATTGGGTCGATTGGATCTGTTTTTTTTATTTCTGATCTATTTTCTCTGCTGACGTATTTCGTTAGGCGTACAGTCGATCTTCGACATCTCCCCGTCACTGTACCAGAAGGCATTCGAAACGAAACTGTTCGTACTGTGGAACCGGAACTCCTCTCTCGGGTTCAAAGAATAAGGGGTACGATAGACGCTAGCTCCGTCAATCCAGAGTCGCCGCAAGGTTTACAGAGGTATTTGATCCACGATTCATGACCGCCCCAGGGATTGATTCAGAAAACGGGCTGTGGTTTTGTGGTTTATGCCCAGGTTGAGCCGTCTCCCATTCCTGCAGACCCGATGCAGCCCGAGGACCTGGAAGATGAGCTTTAAAAGCCCACGGGGAAGTGAACGACGAAAAGGCCTCTGCTACGGCTCAACGATATTCTGGTGAGCCGATGATGCGGGTTGCTTTATCAACCGCATGGTACAGAGGGTTTAAGGTGCGAAAAGGAACTCGTACCATCGTTCCCTGATTGCCATCGGTGCAGGGGTCTCAGTCATTCTTTCGTAAAGTAACAAACTGTGAGTCGATTCGTTCGACCTGCGCCACAAGTGAGCTCACGGTCATATGATGCCTGTTAGGTGCTAGCGTTTCCGCCATCGTATGTCTCGTGTTACTGGCATTGATGTCCCGCCAGATTGACAGAGCGCACACCCCTGCAGCGTTGACTCATCTGTCGTCATGGACTTTCCTGACTCAAGCCATTGTCGAAGCCGTGGTATTCGCTAGGCATATCACTTTTCGCGATCGTTGCAAACGGCCGCCCATCTATGTCTCTTGTCGCCCCGGCATTTTTCGCTTGCATTTTGTTTGCACTCGAATTTGTCGATTTCGATCCGCGCTTACATAATTAATGCTGCGCAGCAACGGTGCAATCCTTACTACGGCCGTTTATTCACTTTACACCACTTTATGACTGGTTTGGCAGCTCCGCACCACGTGCTCAAGCTTTCGCTTCCAATTCCTTCCCACATTCGCCTGTGGGGTTTATGTAATGACATTCACACAGTGTCGATGGGGCGAGGAACCCTGATTCGTGGTTGGAGTTGCTTGATTCGACCACGATCGTGCTGAGTACGCCGTGTGAGTGGGTCTGTAACTTCCAAGGGATATTGATGTTGAAAACTGTCGAAGCTGGCACATCTTAAACTTGGGTCAGTCTTAGTCGCTGGGTTGGTCGCGATCGCTTCGAACTTGATCATTTCATAGTTCGTTGCAAACCGACGGATAGCAAGAAGAGCAAAGGGAAAGGGAGGGTGTCAAGAACGTGATCGAGGACGTTGAAGCGTCGGATCAAGCGGAGAAGGTCTGAAAGCTGGCGGTGAGGTGCAATATCTTTTTTGCCCTTTCCCTCTTCATTCGTTGATGTCTCGGCTTTCCGTGTTCGAGACTAACTGTACGAATTGGACTCGTGCAAAGTTCAATACAGGCAGGAGTCAGTGCCGAATGTTATCATGAATGACTCGGAATGGATTTTTTGGTTCTGACATGATAACGGGTGACGCCTAAGATAGCACTCTGAACGGCTATTTCCACGGCGATTAGCTGTTCGGTTGAAAGCTGGGCTGGCTGCCGAAGACAGTGATCAAGGTGAGTGTTGGAAATCAGCCTCGCGTTACTAGTTGGTACACACAGCCGTTTGTTAACCGCGAACAACCACTGTCGCCCGTCGCGCCCCGTCCCCTGCGCTCGACCGCCCCCAGCTTTCATTAATGAGGATATCTAGATCTCATCACGTATACTCCACATGAGGTTCATGGTAAGGATTTCAGTCGTGGTCAAACAGGATCTCCCGCGTTCAGGCCAGCCCTCCGCAACGTTGGAAGCTAAGGTGAACGTATCTTTCCTTTTCGTCGTCACAGTCGGCACCAACAACAAGAGAGTACGATGAGAACGTAGCTACGTCGTTGAGGTTTCTTTCTTTTCCTTTCTTTGTCGCACCTACCTCAATATTTTGTCTGAAACAATTTGATGCTGATACCTTTTGTTCTCGAACACACATGCGTATGCCTATGCATCTGCAGGGGAGGTCCAGAGGAAGAAAATCAAGGTCAAAGAACAAACTGAGCCAGGTGACTGAAGCCAGCCAGCCAATTCTCGGTCTACCCATGTGATACATTCCATTTGCGACTCCGCTCGGCATAGGCATCTCCGCAAATGTATCACCAAGTGCCTGATTCCACCGCCGTATCTCGTATTCAACTGACCAATTAACAAATACAACCAAAAACACGTGACGCTGTTATTACAGAACAAGTCACACGAAAGCGGAGAGCTCGGAGTTCACAACTACCCTGACTGATCACAGATATTGGTCCTCATTTCTTTTTATTACCCTCCCTGTTCTCCGATCTAAACACGCCGCGAGCGGGCAGTTATCATCGTACTGCTTCACACGTATCGAACGTTAGAGGTAACTCTGAACTCAGCATCCTCCCACCACCCGATAGAATCCAATTTGACAACACCTCCGGTGACAGGCATTAAACGACATCCATTGGTGAGGTGGCAATGGCGTCGTAGAGCTCTTGCACATCAGCGAGGTAAGGATTTGGGTCATTTCCCCCGCACAACATTTCGAGGGTGGTATGATACAACTCCAATTCCTCCGGTGCCGGTACGGATATCTCCTGACCTCTGTTGGCGTGACCACCCTGTCAGTGCTGGCTTCTCCTGAGGTGGTGAGAGGGCAGAGAGAGCATAGAGTTATGTTAGGCATCTCATATGTACTGAATCGTTGGGTTCTCCGTGTTTTTTGTGGCTTGTATTAGACCCATGGAAATTAGCACCGTGTCACCGTGTGCAGAGAAGAACAGTACTCCTACTGCAACGTGACGTTTTATTCTTCCCCATCCCAGCCAGCGCTTCTCCAACTGAAGCCTCATACGACGAGGCATCGATGATGCCCTCCAGGTACTCAAGTAGCCCACCTCCGTGCTCGTTCTGAGCTTGGGGCTTCAGCTACGCAATCGACTCCACTTCTCCCTGTGAAACGGACGTGCGAGATCAGGTATGAACGTGATGGAGAGGGATAGGCAAGTAGAATTACCTGTAGAATAAGGAATCGTTTGTGGTCGAGATCGATTCCCCGACCTTTGAGCAGCGTCTGGACCTCCGGGAAGTTACTCGCGTGCCCATTGATCGTACATTTGCTCGAATTGTTCTTGTGCGCCACCTGTGCCACAACCAGTCGGAAGTTTGGTACAACCTTGTATGCGTTGGGACCAGGCTATCGCGTCGTGCATTACGATACGGAAGGAAGGAAGATTCGTACCAAATCAATGGTTTCTCGAAAGTGCACTTCGACGCTACAGTCGTCGAGATTGGGGGTATCGAGCCGAGTTAGTCGGAGACCTTATGTATTACATTTTTTTACGCTCGATATCCGGACACAAAACAACAACGCGTCGATGGTATTTGATTTCCCTGAGCCATTCGAACCGACTGATCGCGCTTTTGTTTACCGTCGGTGGCATCTGAATTCGACACACTTTGCGGTTCCAATGTGCGTGAACGAGAAGAGCGTGTCGTCACGCGAACTGTTGTCAAGCTCTCCACCACCTGGAGCGGTTCGGCTCTTCATTCCTCGCGACGGTGCTCAGTCCGATCTAGACGGGTTCAATTTGATGCCCATCGACACACAGTCTAGCCAGCGCCTCGACCAGATTACCACCTGACTCTTTTTTACTACGTGGGCCTCCGATCCCGAACGCCAACGCCATCTACGTACCCAGCGTGTCCCCTAATCCTCCCTCGATATCATTACTCGTGTCCACCGCGTTGCCGACCTTTCTCTCCCTGCCGGCCTGTTCCTGAAAACGCAAGTTTATCATGCACATCCACCCTACGAAAAGCGGCGAGACACACATGGCACTCCGTGCGCTCGTAGCGTCGATCTCGAAGAACTGCCCAGCCCAGTGGTCGGACTCGATCGCGTTCGGAGGAAGACAAGCTGGACAAGGTGGGAGAGATTGGGTGGCGGGGGTGACGGCTGTGAAGACGGTCGCGGAGAGTGCGGGGCGGGAGTTTGAGGCGTTCGCAAGGATATCGTGATGGCATGCCCTTTATTACTGATCTCTATTCTATTTGACGCTCGTCCCGAGTGCTTTGGCCCAAAAATCAAGCACGTCATCTCTGCAGATGACCGACCCGTCAACAGTTCAACAAAGTAGACACCACTCTCAGAAAACGCCTTCGTGCACCATCACTCTGTGAGAGAGGAGAGAAAGATCGGGAAGTCTACGACCGATTTCCCGAGGCACGTTGGATGAGTTATAGTAAGAACACAGAGAGGGTGAACAGATGGGACGCGCGGAAAGCGACAGTGTGAGACTGAGGAATCGTATGTCGAGGGGCTGGCACGATCCGATCGCAACGCGAGGGGGAAAAGCGGAAGGCCGAACTTTCGGAGTGCGACGCGCCAGAGTGAGCGTGGGGACCAGCATCGCATGTAAGATGATGAGAGGGCTCTCCGGGAAGACATGCACACGTATTTGCACAGCTATAGCTTCTACATTCCGAGCTGCCGCTCCCCAGAGCTGGACGGAGCTCGGCACACGACGGCCGCAACTTCTGCGCCCTGTTGTCCCTACTAGAGGGTGGAAGACACGAGATACGTGTGAGCTGCTATTCCTGGACCCGAAGGGTACAGGTGTACCGAGCATTAAGTGTGGGAACGGACCAAGGTCTGAGCTTCCTTTCAGAGTAGGATTTCTGCAATCCAATAGGTCTAGACCGAGGGCGATGTGTTTCA